>CAKALG010014693.1:1284-27382 GCA_916700815.1 Helicolenus hilgendorfi | reverse complement strand
CTATACATGTTAGTCTCTAAAGAAGCCAGGAGAAAAAGGAAGAAAAGGTCAGCTTGTCATGGTGCTTTATGGAAAATCAACATCAAAGACATGTAGGTGCAATGGGTACAAAAGCTAGTGGAGCTGTGCCCATTGAGCGCAGATGGAAGGACTACTAGAGTGGTATACTGTATAATATGTAGGTAGCTGTTTGAACCTTGATAGTACAGTAAACATCAAAGGAAATACCTTAATAATCAAAGTTCCAATAAAGGGGGAAACAGACTATGCGCATAGATCACATTCAAAGCATTAATGTATTTTTTACTTGCATTGTTTCATGTAAATTTGGTTAAAGGTTTTTTAATAAACCAACGATTTTACAGCTAAAATATTCTGCCACCAAATTCCAATCAATATAGGTCAAATTCATGATTCAATGTGTTCTATGTTTACCTAATACCTCTCATTTATATTTAAAAGGGATGTATCATGCTCATTTTCAGGTTCATATTGTATTTTTGTTTTTTTACTAGAACATGTTTACATGCTTTCATGTTCAAAAAACACATTATTTTCTTCATATTGTCCGTCTGGATATACCTGTATTCACCCTTTGTCTGAAACGCTCCATTTTAGCGCCTGTCTCTTTAAAGGTTCTCTTTATGATATCCAGAGCACTAATATAGTATCAAACAACTATTTGCTTAGTAAAGATATAGAGGAGTAATGTCTACCTGAGCAGAGAATAAAGTTGCTTTCCCTCTGTGTGTGTTGTAATCCGAGCATCTCCGTGCTTTGTTGACATAGCCGTGTTTTTAGTGCATGTTAGTGCATGTGAGCATGCCCACCTCCCCCTGGTTAAGACTGTTAGCTCTGTCAACGCTTTTGTTTTCACTGCTAGCACTGTTAGCTACAAGCCACTGACTCAGCTGTTGTCATGTTGCGAGCCGTGCGAGGCAATAGAAATGCTCCCAATATTGCACCTTTAAGCCCACCTTCCCGACAAATCCCCTCTGAATGGCTTGTTGAATCACATGTTTTCTGATCTAGACAGCCTACAGAAAATGTTGTAGGTTGATAGGCACTCCAGACACCCAAATGTGTGTGCACAAGCACTAAAAAAGTGAGTTTCTCATGATGTGTCCCCTTTAAGATGGGCACAACATTTGCGTTGGTTTCAAATTAAACCCTTTATGCTTTTCTGCATGTTTGGACACTAATGAAATAAAAGCCTTTTCTTGTAATGGCATTAAAGTTTGATCACTGCTTATCTGTGTCACGTTATGTTGGGACATACGATAACGTTATTTACGGTTGATACCTTCCATCTTAGGTTCATTTTGAACTTTGTCGATGCACACCACAGGGAATAGATCTGAGGAAGGTATGCAGAGCCGCTGAGAAAGATACATACCGTATACATTTTGCATTATGATCCCAAGGCTGAAGATTTGAAGAGTTGTGGTGAAATCAAAGCTGATTCTAGTAAAGCAGTATTAAGGACGGGGTTGAAGACGTACAAAGGGTCTGACTTTGACAGAGGGGACTGTGGTTTGACTTCCATCTCCTTTAACAGAATATTGGTTTCTTTTAACCATGAGGACTCTCCATTACTTTAAATAGTTTTGCCAGAGGTGCACTTGGACCTCATTCTCTCAGTAAAACAAAGCTATTTTTTCTCACTTGGCTCCACAAATAAGGTATGGCTCAATACATTTATTCCTCAGGTAACAACGCAAATGTTTTATTACAATAGTTATTTACTATAAATTGTTGGTGTTCATAAAATGTGCCCCATTTCAGTTTTATAATGCAAAAGCATGTTGTTTTTTTGTGAAGGCAGCCCAGCTGCTTTACCTGATAATCAATATGATATAATAAAGGCACTTAGAGCAGACTTTTCCCTCCTACGTGTCAATATAGAAAATATTGAATATACACAAGATCTGGATTTTATTTGTCTCCCAGCTGCTCCAAGTTTTAATATTTCATAAACAATGATCAATCACCAAGTGCACTGAAGAGCAAATAAGTAATGACACTCCCAGTAGACCGATGAAAAGTGCAGCTTTTATTTGACTCTGTGCTTGCATATTTGATTTTTCTCCTAAGTTGTATTTAAAATCTCATTACCTTTAATCAGGATGAAGTGATATCATGCTAGATTCTATTCCCTTTTCAAAACAACTTCCTCAGAGGCGCTGAAGTAAATCACTGGCCCAAACTTGGGAAAACAAAAGACAGTGCATAAGCAGAGGCTTATTTTAGCAGCTGAAATGTGTGCTTTGTCAGACTCATTCAGTTGTGCTGGGCTAGGCCGTCCCTAATTAAAGTGTTCTGCTCTACAGAGTCCCAGACTGGTCCTGAGCATGCAGAAGCTGTCTTATTCTTTCCATCCATCACATCTACTGTAATTACTTTTGTTTACAGTGGAGGAAACGGCAGCTGTCTGATTAGAAGTTATTGAGGAGATAACTCATAGGTAATTTAGAAATGGCGCTCAGCTTCTCTCCTGGATGCAGATGAATCATTTCCTGTGTGAAGTGAAGGGACGATGTAGAGACGCTCATGGAGAACGACCCTGACAAATTACCACAGGGCTGTCGAAACTCCAAACCGTTTTCCTCCAGAGCCGTGCATTGTTGTTTTCTTCCAGTGGTGATGATGGTCTCTCTTTTCCTGAGGCGAAAATAAAAAGTTTGCAAAACAGTGTAATTAGTTGCGCACGTTGTTCAATTTTTTTCCTCACAAAGTGGAGGAATATTTGTATTATTATATTATTTTCAAGGGCAATCTCAGTTCCCGAGCATTTTATGATTTTAGTGAGATAGATATGGAGATAAAGGACGATAATAATCTCTTTAAATTGTGGAATGAACGCACATCGACAGTCCCACACAGTCATAATTGGTTTTCACTGTTCTATGACTCCATGTTTTGCTGTATGCAGCATGTATATGACTATGTATTATCACAAGATTGTCATAAAAAAAACATTTTTGTGTGAAATGGATACTGAGATGTCCATTACTGATATAGAAAATGGATGTGCAATATCAAAATGGCAAATCGATACTGCAATATCCACTTCCAATATGGGAAATGGATCCTGCAGCAGCAATGTGATATTGGATTTTTTTTTTCACTGCAGATTTAGAAAATACTAGATATTGCCCCAGTTTTACCGGCATTTTATTTTGGTTGGTTGGTTGGTTTGGTTATTAACGTTTTGCGTATTTTGCGTAATGAACATTATTTCTACACATTCAGATAAATGCAGCAAGTGTTTTTATCCCAAAACTCACTGATGTTGTATAATATATCAGTCAGTTACAATATGACTGAGTTTACAGCGGGTCAGTCACGATGTAGGACACAGATTCCCATGGAGCTGACATCCTCCCCTCTGTCTAAAAGTGTAATCTTTGGACATTGATCTGCTCACCACAATGTACAATACATTTGCAAAAACTGCAGTTAACAGCAAAGAAATGTCAAACATATTGTAATTTCAACATAAATTATACAGTTATACTTCAGAATATATTGTTATCTTATTTTTCTCACGCTTCCAATTTGTGAATTAGTGATGACATTACTGTTTTCCATGGAATATAATATTCAGAACTATGTTTTCATTAGTGTATAATCACCTGAAACTAAGAATAGTTGTATTTTTGTTACTTTAGAATGAGCCCTTCATACCTACATAGGGAACGAGTCCTCTTCACTCCATGTTTCTACAGTAGCCCAGAACGGACAAACCAAACACTGGCTCTAGCAAGAGCCTTTCACGTCTTTACGTTACCTGAAGGCCACTGTAGTTCTCTAACATGCTCGGGTGGGTAGAGCGGGTCATCCTTTAACCAGAAGGTTGGCGGTTTGATCCCCGGCTCCTGCTGTCTGCGTGCCGAAGTGGACTTGAATGAGACATTGAACCCCCGGGGGGCTTTACACTGCTCCTAAATGCTTTAGATGAGTTAAATGCAGAGGTCAAATTCCAGGTACTATTGTATGTACCTGTATGTACCTGTATGCATATGACAGTTTTAATAAAGTTTAAGTTTGTGAAACTGTAGTAACATGAGCTTTAGAGTGCAAAACTGTGGTATCACCAGCCGCCGTCTGACTTCCGTTGCTCCTAAAGTAGTGTTATTATGGTAAGGATGGCCTCTGAGCGAGGCGAATGGCGTTACCATGGTTTTGCACTCAGCGGCTCACGTTACCGCAGTCTTGGAAAGGGAGGAGTGAGCAGAGGGGTTTTCACTTGGTTGCAATCTGCAACCACACCACTAGATGCCACCAAATCCTACACACTGTACCTTCAAATGCAATTTTGCCATAGTTTCTTTCATTCATCTTCCCGAAAGCCAAAATTGCCACAGAGCTTTTCTGTCTGAGCTATTGCAAATTGGTATCTACAAGTAAGGGACAAAGAAATACTAATTGATCGAATTGTTATTTTTTATAAACAACACCTAAGATGGCTGCGGTGGTTGCAGACATGCAGCGAAATCAGATCTTTGTGGTCGTCAGGACTCTCCTGTTGTCCTTGAGAGCTGAGTGGGTTCACTCAATTAATGGCTGTAATTGGACTGTTTGGAATATCAGCAGCGCTAATGTTACTTTGACAGTGATTTAATTTGACATGTTAATCAATCATCAACATAGCTGGAGCGCCCACTAATATGTTAACAAGGGATATAAATATCATTTGTATTGTATGCACACAGCGGTGTAGCACACAAGGCGTTATGTATGATCATAATATATTAGCACTTTGTTTATTGATTTATTTTTGCTCTTTCATCTTTAACCATTGTGCCAGAGGTGTTTTTTCCCTCAGAAACAGAGCCAGAAAATGAAAGGAAATGTCATAAAATAAATAGTACCTGATAAACTATTGTGTGGTGTGCATGTCATGAGTGCTTTCGGTTCTTTGTACCGCCTCACTTTTGTCCTTGCTTGCACCATTAATTTGTTGTTCAGTGCCTCTTCATGTGTAAATATTACAGCTCAAAACCGGTTCCAATGAACTTGCTGTTTGTACAACAGATCCCCTCCCTTGCCAAAGTGTTAGATTAATTACTTTGCTTTAATGGGCCCCACTACTGGGTACTAGTAATTAAAAGATAATGATTGGTCCCTTTGAATGTTACAAATAAAGATGCACGAACTCATTTGTGTTATTCAGGTTGTTCAATAAAAGATTAGACCATGTGTGGGGTGGGGGGCATCGAGGCTACTTGCTATTTCTGCCAAATTATCCATGCTTTCCTGTGGTGTGTCTCTGCTCTCATCAGATAAACTTTGGATTATCACTCTGGATAAGAATAATGAATAAACGCGGCATGTTCATTGGCATTCATCTCCATGACCCCCTTTTTCTCTATGAATAGCTGGAGAAAAATAAAAGTTTTATATTGAGGACTGTATCTCTTTTCCCTACTTTTTATTGGATGTTGACAGCTGTGTTTGGTGATGAAATTAGTCCAGTCCTTCTCTGCAGGGACTGGTGAAACTCCTCATGAACCCCCTTTACATGTCTTTACTGACCTGCTACAAATTGCTGTAAAACTACTAGAAAACTGTGAGGAGTCGTGGTGTGTTTGGTTCATATTTGATTAATTCAAGAGAGAAAAGCTAGATGTGCACCTTCCCGAAAAACATTTGATATGAAACTAACAACCGTTATAAATGCAACACTGCAAGTCCAGTGACAATGTGTTGGGATTTTGAGTCTCTGTAGTGCTTAGTTTGTGATCCATCAACATGGCTGCATTTCTCAGGGGAGGTTTTATTTTGAAAGATGCACCACAGCGGCCGTTTTGATGAACTTGATGTGGCACCGCTGGAGGAGAAAACTACGTCCAGTCGCTGTTCTTCTTTGCAGAAAAACAAAAAGAAGCCTGCTTCAGAAGTCAACTTGTGTTGTTGCCTCAGATGTACAGCATGACCATTGTTCCTTTTACAAACAATGATAGTATGATGAACGCTTTTGCTCTTGAACTATTGTACAGCATAATACATTTTTCAATTGTTTATTGTCCAGCTTCCAGGCTGAGGATTGAAGATGCTTTTATTGATTTCATTAGATTGCTTTGATTGTGATATATATGTAGCTATATCACTGTGGTGTAGGAAATGTTCATCTTTCTAGATAAGTGTGATGAATGGAAAGCATTAGGAGCTCTGGAAGGTAGGCTACTCCAGAAAGGAAGCAAGGAACAGCTGGTTTTACTGGCAAAGATCTCAAAATCCAAGCAAATCAATCCATAACTATCTGCATGACACTACAGTGGTTAAGACAATGTAGGGGTTCGAATTAAAACATACTCTGTTTTACAGCCATAGTACAATGAAAAAGGATTGCAGTGTTTCAATCTGGTTGGATGGTTGCAGAGCCCTATTGTTGGAGAGTAGGAGCCATTGTGGGACCAGAGGTTAAGGTCAACTTAACCTGTCATGCAGCATGTTATGTTCTGGGCATAAATTACCATAGCAACAAACACAGACGTTGATTATAGGCTACATGGTTTCCTGAGCACTGTAACAGAAAATCCAGAATTTAATTTCAACAGATCAGTGTGAGTTAGATGTGGTAGGTAGATTTTGTTACCTTTGGAGAGAGCCAGTCAAGCTAAGATAGCCAGCTGCTGCATGTAAACCTTCATATTTACCATCAAAATACGAGAGTCCTATTGATCTTCTCACTCTAAACAATAAAGCAAACAAGTATTTCCCAAAATGTGGAATTGTTGTTTTACATTTCTATAGCGTGTCAGCATTACGAGACAGTGGAAATTAGCAAAAAGAATAGAAAGGGAGTAAAGTCAAGGCAATTTTATTTGTATAGCCCAAAATCACAAATCACAAATTTGCCTCAGGGGGCTTTACAATCTGTACATGAAACGACACCCTCTGTCCTTTACAATGCGACCCTCTCATTGGATAAGGAAAAATTCCTTTTAACAGTGAAAAAAGAAAAAAATGGAAGAAACCTCAGGAAGAGCAACAGAGGCGGGATCTCGCTTCCAGGATGGACCGACGTGCAATAGATGTCATGTGTACAGAGTAACAACATAATGCAAATACAACATAGACAATCCATATGACAAAAATTAATACATATAATGTGCAACATATGTGAGAAGGTGGATCCAGGAGGATGCCAAGCAGCTTCCCGGCGTCGCCAAACAGATAGAGCCAGAGCAACACGACCTCCTCTCCACTATGGAACCTTGAGAGAGGACCAGGGAGGAAAACCCACATGAAAGGCTGTTATGTCAGATTCAAAACAATGCATGCGTCATTTTCCACTGAGCCACTGAAGCCATACACTTTTACTTTAATGGTGCATACATTAAGCCTGAATAAACCATCAAAATTATTTTGAGACACAAGACTCTTGGAATCCAGAGTTATCATGGTAAAGTTATACAGTAGATCCAGTAAAGACAATTTTTCATTTTTAATACAACACATGTGATGCTAACAACTTTAAATGACATAAGCAGGACGTGATTTCTTAGCCACAGAGTTCATGTATTACTCCAACTAGCTGACTGCAGCAAAACCACTGACAGATGGCCAAATATGCCATTTGTGATCGGGGCAGGTCATGTGACCTGCAGCTCCTTGGTAATTAACTGGGGAATTATGAAAAGGGAAAGGATTGCTCACGTCCGATCAGGCCTTATTCACTGAAAACGAGAAGCTACTATGTGCAGGGACTCGTGAGCAAAACAAGTAATTAACGCCTGGTAGTTAACACACACATGACAGGCAACATGTTATGTGACGACTCAGCACTCACACACTCGCATTTGCATCTCGGCAGGAGAAGAGGCATGAGGCAAAGGAAAGCACCGCTGTGTTCAATCCTTCATCCTACTGTTTGTAATCACTGGACACGCTAGGGGCCTGAAAGAAAGGTTCCTCAGCCACATGACAGCCTCTAGCTCCGCGATGTGGAAACATGTTCATGAATCTTAATTTTTCCACCGACAGATCTAGCCAAATAATTAGATCATTTATTTAAACTTGCACAGAGATGCTGCTCTTACAACCAAATGCAAGGATGAAGTCAAATAAGATTTTTTAATGAGCCTTCTGCCATTGAAAGAAACTTCTATCCTTGGATACTTTTACACGGGTATATCATCAAGCTGCGATGTTTCTCATGTTCTATATGTTTGTGATGAATGCTGCTGTTCAATGGAATTAGAGTTTTTCATGAGTGCCATTGAAAACTGAGTGTGTTTCAAGTGCAACAAAAACAAAGAGTATAACGTCATAAGCTGAGAAAAATAAATTGTGAATTTGAAATTGTGAATGCAAGAGTGGGTTGTTCACATTTTTTTTTTTTGATTTACCTTTTATTATTCAGCCAAACCTGCCTCGTCTGCTTTTGTTTCAATAAATGAGGTGGGAAAATCTCACACATACAACAACAGAGACGCTTTGCTTTGCCAAACTGATTCCGGGGGCGCAGAGCTGTGCGGGGGCCCGGCAACATGCTATGATTATACTTCAGATATTTTACAGTTTCAGGGCCCAGAGTGAGCTGTTCTGATTGGTCCCACAATTTCTTGTAGCATCCCGGCCTGATCATTATATGGACATGTAAAAGATTATAGATTCTGGCTGGAGTGAATATATTGCAAATCATATTTGGAAATTTGAATACATTTTTATGAAGTGATCAAAAACTCGTATTGCGTGTGACGACCATGAAGCAGGTGACATGGAAACAGTCAAATACACCAAAACTAAATTAATGGCTATCAACAATATAACAAATTCCGGACATGGACAAATTAACCTTTACAATCAAAAATCATATCCAAAAATGGAATAAGATTTACCCCAAAAATTCCACTAAACAACATATTATATCCATCCAGCCCAAGATTGGCAATAAATAGGTACACCTCTCCAAAACCTATCCCAATACCCCTCTTCTACACTACCCTATACATCCCCCTTTTTATTTATTTATTTTGCTTGTTTGTTTTATGTTTGTTGTTGTTCTTTTGTTTAGTTTAGTTGTTGGTTTTGTGTCTTTATTTTCTGTTATTTATTAATTTAACTTTATGTGTAATGAACTTAAAAGTAAACACTTGTCTAGAAGATGATGAAAGAAACATTGCAATAAAGTATATGGTATTTATTAAAAAAAATACACTCTCCGTCTAGGCTATGTCTCAAGTACAAAACCTGTATCGTGATTAATAATGGAAAAAATATTGTTTGCACTAAAGATAGAGATGAAAAAGAAAAATGTGCATGTCTCCACAAAAGGACATAGTGATACTCTGAAGGCCTGTATTGTAAGTAATAGATCTGAGTGGGCTTGAAATCCATTCCAGTCACCCTCTAATTAAACTGACGTGTCCTCTGGCCAATCAGAGGAGCAGAATGCAGGTCAGTGGGAGGAGCCAAGTGCCAATTTTCCTTTGACCTTTAATGCTATGGAGAGAATGCGCAGGTGCGACCGCTAAACATGCTTGTAAAGTAAAGTTATGGTTGATTATGGTTAATGGCGGATGAGCCGATGGTGACGTACTTCCCTCGTGTTTGCTCTGATGGTGAGGGAAAAGTGACTGAAGCTGTCAACCTGGAGAAGGACACCACCTCTTTTTTTAATCTGGGAAATGTCCTATGTACCCTGGTGAGTGTAACAGCTGACTGACAATAGATGCTACCTTTCACTTTGAATGCCCCTCTATGAGTGTACGTTAACTACATTAGTGGTAAAAAAAAAAAAGCTTTGCCAGAAATAAAATAGCTTACCACGAGGTGTGCAGTGTAAAACAACAATTCACACAATATTTCTAGAAATAAAAGTCACATTTACTGGACATGAATGCTCCTAACTAACACCAATGTATGATGGATAAATTACATTTGTCAGGCTACAAGAAAGTGACTGAATATTCCTTTATGGTAGTCATAAACTCTGAAAAAAAAGTTTGGAAATTTGTGTTTGGTCGATTATTTCTCTGTTGTTACAATGCTAATGGTCATTGCATTTTACATGGTTGGAAAGCCTGTTTAATTACCTTCACAATGACGTCCAACACATAAGGATCATGCATTTGTGGGATGAGCAGCACAGCTGATTACGTGGGTAGACCCCAAGAAAAATTTGCCAAAATGCTCCGCCAATGGTAAACAGTGTATTCTCCTGTTGGAGTTGACTTGAGTTGTTTGGTGAATTAGATGAGCAGAGCATTTTGGCAAATTTTTCCTGGTTGCTACCCACATAATCAGCTGTGCTGCTCATCCCACAAATGCATGATCCTTACAAGTTGGACATTATTGTGAAGGTAAATAAACAGGCTTTCCAACAATGTAAAATACAAAGCCAATTAGCATTGTAACAACAGAGAAATAATCGACCAAACACAAATTTCCAAACTTTTTTTTCTGAGTTTATGTGTATTTATCATATACTGTACGCATGTATTAAATGTCTGTTTAAAAACATAATAAAATGCGCATATGATGCATAGGCCTACTTCTAATTTTGATAGTGTGAAGTGTAAAAACGTTTCTTTTTAATCTTTCAATGTAAGGTGTATTCTTTATTTATGGAGTCTAGGGTTTTTATCCAAAATCGATGTTCTCAAACAGACTTCCCATTGTTTTCTGCCCATTATATTCTACCCAGGAAAGGACATGGGATCCTTCACTGTAAGACCTGCTCCAGTCTTGTCCGGTAGGCTGTTTTTCATTAGCTCTTCTCTGTGGATGTTGTATCTGACTGATATCCTCACACTATTGTGTGCATTGTATAAGTACAAGCAGCATCTCATAATGTGAGAATCATGCAGTATCATGATGGATGGTAGAAGAATACATTTTTGAACGATACGTGACAGACCGTAGATTGCAATCATTACACCGAAATGGGACATTATCATTGTACTTTTAAACTGACAAACTGAACTGATGAAAACGCATTAGGAGAGCAGTTTTGAAAACACTTTGATTTGGGAGCTGCATGGAACAGGTAATTGTTGATGGCACTCCCAACACGGTGTCTCCATAAACGCCTTTTGATTTCAACACCATGGCAAACTAACAGGAGCTTTCCATTAACAGCCATTTGCTAAATCAACATCTTGGGGTGATTATGAACATGTTTCCAAGAGCAAAACGCTGTGATGGTGGCTAGACGGTGTTGATAATTACACAGTGGATAATGGACGGAGGGTGGTAGCACATTGCAGGAGGTGCTGGACCCAATGGGCCATGATAATTAACCAAAATCTTAATGACACTGGGCAAAGTGATTCCCACCCCCCACCCCACCGACTCGTATATGATAAATATTTAATGTTTCATTACAATAATGATGGGAATGCAAAATGCCAAACCACCAACTGTCAAACTTTTGCTGCTGTTGTCTTGTAATTAGAGGAAGCTCTAACTGTCTCTAACTGTCTAATTTCCCAGTGCAGCCTGCCAGCATTTAGCACTCTCATGAAAGAGTGGTGACAGGGAAGGGAATTGTGCGTAGAACACAGTTGGACTGCACATTGAAGAGTTTTATATTAATTCAGTACTTGGCATCCACTGGTGTGTGAATGTTTATCCTTTTGACAATTAAAGAGTTACAAATCATAGACCTACTTACAACGAACGCAGTCCTTTGTGTACTTATGTTTCCAGGACAGTTGTCTTCTGCAAGTGAGCCAAAGTTAGTTTTTTTCCCCCCTGGATAGAAAAGCACTTTTATGTAACAGGAGCAATCTATTACCAAAAGCCCCACAGAATTGACTTTTTTTTGTTGCAGTTGTTGGCCAGATGAGTGGACAAATGAGTGGGCATCTTGTAGAAATGACAAAGTGAACCGGAGTGGTCTTATACAAACACATTAGTCAAGTTATTTTGACCACCTCGCCTCTGTGCAAGCTTGCTTTACACAGTTGAGAAATCCCAGTTCAATTTCCGTCCTGGCTGCTTTAACCCACATATACACCAGAGGGAGCGGTGATCAATACACTGTACTTGGCCATCATTATCAAGACTTATATCCCCTTCAGCTCAGGGCCCATTAAATCAGAGGACCACATTCTTCCCGCCCAGTGTCTCAACCACGACTCCCGAGTCACATTAAGGTCTGATTTACGCGTCTTTAATGACAGGCCACCCTTAATTAGCTGATGGCGCAAAAACACACTGAAAAGGATGACTGTCCGAGGCTCGGGAAGATGTTTGCTTCAGGCCACTCGCAATCTGTCATCCATACCAAGCCGCGCTCGCATTGCAAAAACAGCTTCCTCTTGTGGCTGTGGCCATACCTCATATGTTGAGAGATGCCAGAGGCGATAATGAATCCTCGCTGAGACGCCTGATCCCTCGCATCAATTCAGGGCACCAGTTACGTGCGACTTCTGCTCTGCAGCAAAGTCTGTAACTTCCCTCTCCTGAAGTATTTGCTGTCAAACAGTGGACTCTTGATGACTTCTTCCTCTCTTGTTTTGGTCACAATCCATTGGTTCCAGCCTGAGAGGTCTCTCTATATCATTAGCAAAAAAATAATTTGGTTAGTTTAATGGAGTGACTTAGACTAACAAGTTGTTGCAACAAGAATACCCCGAAGTGACTTGAGATGTATTACCACAGTAGTAGTGGCTGCTCATTAGCTCCTTGCAGTGTTATTGCAGTTAGGCTCATAAGAAACCTGCATAATATCCATGCATGGCTGTAAAAGAGAGACGGCTGATAAATTGCATAATAACCAGATTAGCAATATGTCACACTAAGCCTCTGGCAAACGGCGAGGGAATTGGGAAGATTCTACCCTCCCTGTGAGATGAGAAAGATATAAATAGAAACCTTGAAGCGCAATTTGTCAAGTTACATGAGCAGAAATGCATTCCCCCCTTTCCACCCCACCCTAAATATGGAAGGGTCCTTTGAAGCAGATTTCATCAAGTCATTATCAAAATGGTGATGCCTCTATGAAAGCATTGACAAATATCTAGTTTAAAGGTCACCTTCATTTGAAAACCTCTAGTTTGTGAACTGTATTTTATAGTGTGTGACTGCAAATATGACGCAGAAAATGACAGTCTTCTATCAGACAAACTCTGGCTGTTGCAATGTTATAATGTCTTATATTAGGCACAATTATGTCTGGCTGTTTAAAATGATCGTTTTGGTTGTTTCGAGGCTAGAAGTGAAATTGGATTGTGCACTTTTGTCAAGGTCAACGGCCTGGCTGAACGCAATTACGTACATACAGTTGCAATAGTCATAAAATGTGATGAGGCACCCAAAACCAGTTTTTCTACATTACAATGAGACTTATTTGGTTTTGATTTATTGCATAAACAGTACATGACTAGAGAATATTTTCTAAAGTCACATTTCACTATTTACAAGGCGCTTAATTCCTCGAAACACAATACATGTGGCAGGAAAAGTTTTCACTCAGCCTTAGTAGGGCTGGGACGATTCACCTATCTCTCAATTTGATACTCTCACGATACTTGGATGCCGATTCGATATGTTTTATGATTTTTAAGTATTGCGATTCTACAAGTATTGCGATTCGATATTACAATTTATTGGGGTTTTTGTTAACTTTTTAACACTAGACCATGGGAAAATGTTAAATCATACACTTCTAGGCACTTTTTTATTTGGAAAATATCTAAATCGATGTTTGATTTTCAGCATGTATTTAGTCAGAGATGTCCTGAAGTCATATCAGTCATTGTCAGGCATTTTTTATTTTATTTTCTAGCAAACCAAAAATCAAAGATTAAGGACATTTCCCTCACAAATTAGTGGTATTTTGTTTTTAATTTATAAGGGACATGTCATGTTTTATACTTCTGGTGAATACAGAAGCAGCATGCGGCATTAGCCGGGATGTCTAGTTCTGCTTTTCCCGGCAATTTGTGAAACCCAAAGTGTTTCCATACGTTACTGTATGTGTAGTGTTTACCACCTTGGATTCAAAATGTGAGGGTGCAGGTCGTATCCATGCAGACCCTCCGCTGTTTTCTACTTTTTTGTTTCGGCTCACTGTGGCCGACTGCTGTTTGTTTTGGTTGACGGATACGGAACAGATATGACGTCATGTTACTCAGACTACAATAATAAAAGCGGTAACTTCCTTCTACCTTCACATAGACTCAAATGAAGCAAATATATCGATTCTGGCATTAAAAGATCAATTACTAAATCGTAAAAAAAAAATTGTGATACATAGGTGAATCGATTTTGTTTTCCTACCCCTAAGCTTTAGTCACTTTGCTGAAAGAAAACTTATAGAATTATTATTTTTTCACATGACAATGCTGACATGTGACCATGTGTTATGGCGTTTGCATGTTGAACTCCCAACGACACACTGACATTTTTTCAAGGTAGCTCTCCTTATTAGGTGGCATTGTGATGAAAAGGACATAATTTAGAGTGCGTTTGAAGACTCTTTTTTAGCTTAATTTACAAAGCATTTTGATCCTCATATTCTGCATCCGGAGACGTGTTATTTATCAAACACGCTCACCGGCCGGGAAGTTCAGTTTACTTGTCATAAATTCCCCGCCTTTAAAAGAAAAACAGTTGCAGATTTGGACAGGTATATTAAAAGTAAGGTGTTGTGTTGGAGAAGAGAACATTTAATTAACCTGTATGTATTCTATAGAAATATCAATGACAACAAACAAAGAATGGGGAAGCTGTAAGCAAGGGTTCAGGGAAGAATAAGACAGTACTGTACCTGACTATTTCATAACTTCAAAGAAAGAAAGGATGAAGAGCCGTGGCTGGTCGGTAACTTGAATCAAATTTGACGTTCACTGAGCTGCTGACGCACTCGCAGCAATCTAGTCGCATCTAAGATTGGCAACAGAGGCAATAACTTTTCTTATGTGTTTCACTTTTATCTCCTTCAGTCTCTTTCACTTCCTTAGAGTTTCATTTAGTCATTCACATTGTATTGGATTTTTTAAGGCTTTCTCTATTCTAAAAATATTCTGTGGAGATTTGTGCTGCACATTCATATAAATATGGCCCTTTGTTTAAACAAAAACTAAGAAAATATTTTAGTTATACTGATACTGTCCTTATGGCATATGTATGACAGAGCACAAGTTCCATTTTTTTTTTTAAATAACGAGAATTATCCTTCAGCTCTGTTTGGAGAGAAAAACAGTAGACTTGCTGTTGTTTTGTTCTCAGTATTTTGGTAATGAAGCACACTGCAGGTTGGTTGGTTCGCTCCCACTTCTCAGAGGAGCTCCATCCTTAACTCTACCTCAACATTGCTTCCTCACCAAGTTAATAATTGGCCTTCACAACCTTTTTGTTTATTTATGAATTGCTGTTTTTCTAGTGTGCTTTCAGTAGTCTATACTTCACTGTAGTGGCGAATATAGTTTGCTTTTGCTTCCTGGTGTCAGTGGAGCTGAAGCGTCTCTGTTCTCTACAGGGCAGCAAATGAAAAACGTGTGTGTTCCAGTGACGTTGCAAACAAGCCAAGCCATGAATTTAGAACAGGATATTGGCTAGAGGGGAGCTGTTTGGAAAGTAATTACATCAAAGGCTGTTGTGGGAATATTTGCCACACAAAAATTGCTGCTGATGATAAGCAAGGCCCCACAAGGCAGTAATTAGGGACTCCTGCCTTATGGCCAGTGCATTGTGGCTCCTTCTCATGCTAAATAATTCTTCTTACATTTATGAACCTGCCAATGTATAGGAGCTACGTTGAGTGCTGAAATCTGTCTGTGCGTTATTGCCCGTCTTAATGACTGCATCTTCTTCTGGAAAACAAGTTTATGTATGTTGTGAGTTTTGAATCACAAGATAATTTTGTGTTGAAAGCGCATTTTTTTATCTCGCCCTTATCTCTGAGCAAAATTGTGGTGTTCTGCATGGCTTCTATCTTGGGAGATTCCTGGATGCAAACTCCTCACATTATCTTGCTCTAGAAGTGAGCTGATGTATCCTCATCTTCTATGATGCTGTTAGGATTGAAACTGATATATTTGACTTCAGGACATCTCTGACTACATATGTGCCGAAAATCAAACATTTTTACTGTATTAATTTAGATATTTTCCGCAATAAATCGTAAACCGTAATATCGAATTGCAATATTTGTAGAATTGCAATACTGAAAAATCGCAATACGTATCGAATCGACACCCGAGTATCGTGATAGTATCGAATCGGGTGATATGTGAATCGTCCCAGCCTTAGGTGCTGTAGAGCCAAATCAGCTGCTTCATATGACCTCTTTCTGTACCTGTCCTGACTGTGTTTAGCCTTTTTAATGGTTGAGGAGTGTGTGTGTGTGTGTGTGTGTGTGTGTGTGTGTGTGTGTGTGTGTGTGTGTGTGTCTGTTTCTCTGTGCATGAGCTTCCTGTACAATATTCAGCTACTCCCCCCTAAGCCTATAGAGCCTGTCTGAGGGTGTTGACCTACATACTCACCGTCGAGTCATGGATGGGTTTTGACAGCCTTACATAGTTTTGGTTGGCAAGAAATGGTAGCTTATCCTGGTTGGCCATCAATGTGGCTACTCTGTGTAGGAGGTTTGGTCAAGTCTGTTTTCACAGATTACAATAATTTTGTCTCATTAAATTTGTCAGAGAAGCAGGCTGAAATGCCATCATCTCCGCTACCACCATCCTGTGTTTGCCCACGCACATCATTCATGTCATTTTGTGCTGAGACAGCACACAGTTGGCAGTGAGTGATGACAATCAAGAAATTTAGCTAAGACAAGTACCCATTCATTTAGTGTAGTATGCAAGTTTTATTTATTTATTTTTATTCCGCAACAGAAAAATATGAATGAATGCTGTCATATTTGTATGAATATTGCAACGGTTTGCAATCCCACTGCACCACTGCGGGCTTCAGTAATGGCCAATCTCCTGTTCTCCGAGGAGAAAACTGTTGTTGTGTGGGAGGTACAAAGTCCCAAAGCAGAAATTCTCTATGCAGCACCCAAAATATAAACGAGCAGCACCCCAAATATGTTACACAGGAAGATGATGTCCCTTTTTATGTTTAATTGATGTTTTAGGCAACATTGAAATTAGTGTCACCATGAGTTTATGATTAGTAATGCACAGACAATGCTATTGGTGCCTTCAAATGAAACTCGTGAGCTTGTGTTTACAACATGGGAAGTCATTTACACAATTTGCTTGGCGTCGTGAGAACACCGCTGCTAAGTAACGGCAATATCAACGGTACTGTTGGCCTCGAAGCCACAGAGGCTAACAATTTAGCAAGCTAGTAAACGGGTAACATAATGCAGGGAATGTAAAGGTATAATGACAGAGGAAAAAGATTAGGCAGTTGGGAATATCAACATTTTCCTTAGACATATTACAAAATTACCAAGAAAAACAATATGATTAAAATTACAATATATTATCTTATTATGTCCTTCAAAATAAACTTCCATGGCCTCAACAAACACGTCACAACTCATGAACTCTGACATTTCAGAAACGTTTCACTTACAATGTCATGAATACCACAAGAGGGGGGCGTTCATATGGACTCTTCTCGGGAACACGGTAAACACAACCCCATTTGAAGACACCATATCTGTGCACTTTGGCTAAATCTACACCAACTTGCAGTAAAATATCTATATTTTTGTTTACCAAAGTGACAAAATAAAATATCATTTCATTGTTCATTTGGGTACATTTACATGTGCAGAATAATACCAGTGTTGCATATGCTGTGAGAAAAGAATTGCGGTCTGTTCAAGGCATTTATAGTACATGATTTCATAAATGGACAGGCCTCCATAATAATCCCATTTGCACAACATAAAATATGATTTTGATTATCCAGAGAAAAGCGTGTCTGGAGTTTTGCTCCAGGAAAAAAAAAAGTGCTGTGAGATATTTTAGGGGGCTCAGTGTGCATTGATCCTTATATAATCTGAGTGAGAGTGATTTGAGTGTATAAACTTGAAATCTGCATGGAATAGCCAAACAGTTTGATGTGCAGAAAAGCACAGGAGGTCATGGACTTATTCTACCAGAACTTGTTGAGGAGTTGGAAGATTTAATTGAGGCTGCTCCGCGGTGTGAGTCGTGATTGGGAAACGTGAAGCACAACCCTCAAATGAATGCAGATGCCGTGCACGTATCATTGCTGCTTTAACCAATTGAAAGGTACGACCCCGAATACATCTTCCAGGAAGTTGTGAAGGACTGATTAACAGTATTCCAAAGAAGACACCTGAGGCTCTGTGTGAAACAAAATGAGCAACCATATCTGTGAAAGAATCTAGTATGAGATCTGCATCAGAAGGACGGCAAGATTTATTCTTGTGATCACATGATATTAATCAGGACAGTGATAGAATTTATTCAGTCAAATTGGCAAATCTCTCCATTTATGCAGCAAAAACACAATAATACATTTACACAAATTTAAAACATTTGTCCATTTGTATTATTTGAAAACTGTTGGTAAGAATCAGGGGATAGATATAAGGCAATGGAGACTGTTTGATGTGTGTGAAAATTGATATCAAAGTGAAGGCGTTTATGTGATGTTAGAGAGGTCTGGTTGTGCCTACCTCAACTTAAGCCTCAAATTTTTATCTGCGTAGTGCCTGTAGTAAATTCAAGCCAGAATTGGTACCCAAAGCTCCGCTGTGTTGCCTCATCTGCATAAACTAAACCTCAGCTGCAAACTCTACCCAGTGTCAGCGGCGTCTACACCCACTGAGAAATGATGATGTCATCTCATTTAGGTGGCCTTTGTGGCACTACAACCCATGTGGTTATCAAATCTTTCACTATCTGCATATATTGCTGATTAGAATGATAACACTTTAATCTAATTAATTTATCTCCTACAGTGGCGTTGCACTTGTGTTTGCACCTGTACCTCCAACGGCTTTTGCTTGCACAAAAGTAGCGCCCATTATGTCCGCCTATGGTAGCAGCCTGTGTTATCTTTAGTTATTAGTTACAACAACACTTTTTATTTGTAGATCGGGAGCTTGATTTTTATCTGTAGATTATGATTAAGATATAAGGATGGTAAAAGGGCTCTTAAGGCTTGTACCTCTCATTGCTTCTCCAATTTTTTAACATGATGAATTTCAAACAAACTATTCTGAGCTACCCCTAAATAAGAAGTCTCAACAATATAGAGTGTATACCTTTTCTTATTCGGGGTCTATATAGGATTTTATACTGCTACATGTCTTTAGATATAGACCTATCAGGATTTTGGCAAGACTGTGCAACATGTGATCCTCATAATATTTGCCCCACTACTCCATCTGCATGCAAATGGGGTTATTTTGTCTTTCTGTGTTGCAGTGGCACTAAATTAGATAATAGTTTACTGAGTGGAGAACCTGACATTTACATGTAATATGTAAAGATGGGTGACTTTCCAATCAGAGAATGTTGCTGTTTGATTAAACATTGTTGTACAGGTTTTTATTTTTTATTATTGCTTGTCTTCAGTATTTTATCTTGGGCTGCAACTAACGATTATTTTCATGTTCTCGATTAATCTGTTGATTGTTTTCTCGATTAATTGATTAGTTGAACGTTTCCCCAAGCTCTAGATGACGTCCTCAAATGGATGTCCACGATTCAAAGTTATTAACCACGACTCTTGTTTTCCACCAGTCTCTTGTTGACATTGAACTGAGCCAAGAGAGAAATTAAAACATGGTTTAAATGGTACATACAGACTTCAATGTTGTAGGAAATGTATGCATGTTGGACATATAGTACTGTGTCTGTGAATAACAGACTAGCAAAGTTGAAAATCGCATTTGATTTTATAAAATGATTTGTTCATTTGTATGAAAATAGAAATAATGAAAGATTATATGAGACCCATTGTTTTGGCACTTTTTGAAGTAAATTTTAATTTCACAGTTGGTGAGCATAGGGATAATAGCAACAGAGATATGCATTACAGTTCTATTTTGATGTGAAAGAAAAAAATTAAAATGTGCTTGATTATTTAACAAAAAGCTGTTATATTATTATTTTGTGCATTATTATGCGTGTTTACAAGATTTGTGTGTGTGTGTGTGTGTGTGTGTGTGTGTGTGTGTGTGCTCATGTGTACCAGAATAAAACTCGCGTATATGTGGGAGTAAAATTTGGATCTGTGTACAGAAGCAGATGTTTTCTCAGGGGGTGTGTGGCGCGCTCAGCAGTGTTTGGAAAAGGATGCACGCTGTGCTCACTGTAATTGGTGCATGTGTTAAAGCCAATCCTTGCTGAGGTCCCTTGTGCTGTTTGTTATCCTGCATCCCCACCTCCTTCCCAGTGGATCGGAATCCAGGTCGTTGCACTTCAGACATAGTAGCTTGCCTATAGTGACTGAAGGGAATATGTGGAGACAGATTACACACAAAGACACTGATTTTTACCAAAGCAGTTGCACCTTTTGAGCTCTCCATCTATCTCTTCTGTGCATGTTGATCACATTGGTGTTTGATTCTGGATCCCATGAGTTAAGTCATAGACATGATCCAGTGATGATTTCATGACTGTTTTTCTATAGCAAGCTACACATTTATCTCACTACCTCTGTCTTCGACCTTCACAGTTGACTTCTACTCTAGTTTGGTGACTCTAAAATAATTGCCCCGAGAATGCATTAAGGCTGTTTACCTTGCACATTACTATAGGCTAATGCATCAAGGGATCAAACTTCACATTGATGTGTGGAGAAATGCTACTTACAAGGAAATGTCCTCTGGTAAAAACTGTTGGCTATTTTTGGGGCCCATAAAAGAACTGCAGTGTGCAACATCTGCTGTGTCACAACAGATGACGCTGGATAGACAATGTCACACTTGTATAGGCGAGTTTCAAGGTGAGACTATGAACATTTTAGCATTTAACTGGCAGATTGGAAAGGAGAATGTTATAGAAAACTGTTACAAAAAAAGTGCTTTCAGGCCAATTTCCTTACATTAGCGTGGTAATTAAAATTAAAATGACTAAAGATGCTGCACAGATTTCACAAATATAATTACTTTGACAGAAACTTCTCCATACTGTATTTGCATTTATTACACTGCTTTGTTGAATACTCAATTCTGATTGGTCAATCACGGTGTTCTACGGTCTGTTAGATCGTTGCTATGGACGCAATTCTGGTCGGACTCTGGAGGACCGATTTTGGTCAAATTATTGATTTCTTAAGTAAGTAGCCGGATCATAAGCGGAGTAATGTACAGCGAGCCGGTCATTGTTGTGAAATAAACGGCATTGCCCTGCGGGGTTTATTTCACAACAATGACCGGCTCGCTGTACATTATCCCTTACGTATTGGGGT
Organism: Helicolenus hilgendorfi; assembly: GCA_916700815.1. NCBI lineage: Eukaryota > Metazoa > Chordata > Actinopteri > Perciformes > Sebastidae > Helicolenus > Helicolenus hilgendorfi. Next base: position 6,070 of record CAKALG010014693.1, on the reverse strand, counting down.
CAGGGAGAGTTTGTTTTTATGAAATACTACAACTAGGGCTGTCAAAGTTAATGCGATAATAACGCAAATTTGTTTTAACGCCACTAATTTCTGTTATTTCTTTATAGCAGACTTATGTTATGTATAACAGACCGTTGCTACGGCCACAGTTCTGATTTCGGATTCTGGCGGACCGTTTTTGTGTCAAAACGATTGATTTCTTAAGTAAGTAGCCGTGTAATAAGCGGGATAATGTACAGCTAGCGGGTCATTGTTGTAAAATAAATCCCTTCAGGGAGATGCAAGACCCCTCTGCTTCTCGTCAGGCCCTTTCGGGATTTATTTCACAACAATGACCAGCTCGCCGTACATTATCCCTTACATATATTTTCACCAAGCGTTTGAAGAAAGCCAAGGGGCACTGTGGCTTCCAATGTGGAAATTGTGTGTTCAAATATCAGGACCATTTTGTGCTTTGATTTCCTCCTGCAATTCAAAGACCTGCAATGTTAGGTGAACTGAAGCCTGTAAATGGCTCCTGAACATGGAAATGAGAGCTTGTTTTCAATGTGTTGGTCATGCAATAATAGAGTGGTGATCTATCCGGGATGGAGGGATTGTTCTGGCAGTTGTGTTTTCAGAATTTTGCTATTGTTGATAATGCGAGTAAGCTGCTGACCTTAACACGAACACTGGAAAACCATCCAGTACGAACCTCTCAGTAATGAGATTGTTATCAGTGACAATAAATATATACACATAAACAGGCAGACAACGAGCAGATGTACAGTAGATAAAGGCCTTGCAGTTGCTTTACAAAGCACATTATTGTGTTGGCTGCAGAGCTTCAAATGAATATGGATATGGCAATGTAATGGCAAACAAAGACATTTGGATAAAGAATGCGGCCATAGTGTGAATATAAAAGATACAAAGCATATCATAATGTGCTGTAGAGCATAACAGACAAAAACAGGCATTCTAACTGTAAATGCACAGCAATAGGATCTCATATAATTCTCCCTTTTATGTTCCGATCCAAAAACTCACATTTCCACATCAATAGCTGGATTGTGACTATACCACACTAAATGGCAAATTAATGTGAGTGAAACATTCTTCTTGGAAAAAAGGATGAAACGATGAATGCCAGAACTGCAGTCATATACTGTTGCAACATGAGTCAGACAATGGCGGTTTCCTCATATGGATTTACCAGCACTAATGATCGGCGGCGAGAAAATCTTTCATAACAGCTACTGATATTCCACAGGAGATTTATAATATAATGCCCATATTCCTTATGTTTTTCATTGAGGCTCTGGCAGCTGGCTGGTCATGATGCTCCCTCTGTGCTTGTCAGATTACAGGCAGCCTAGACCCTGAAACCAGGAGACTATTTTTAGATGGCTAATAAGAATTCATTTAAGGCGGCGCCTTCAGTTGAAACAATATGTTCAGTGAACAACACTGTCAAGGCAGAAAAATGGGGAGAAAAGTGAGCAAAATGATTAATTACCGCCGCGTCTTTGTTGACTATATAAATAATACAAGAATAATAAAAAAAGGGGCCCGGTTCATCTTTTACTCATAACCATATGTGAAACATTAATAGCTTTCTGTGGTTTTCAATCATGTCACACTTGAGCTACAGCAACTGTAAGTGTCTATTGTATCAAATAAATATTTCAAGCTTCGACATGATAAGGCCCTCTTCCTCTGTGTCGCCTCGCCAAGGCAGCTCTTTGATACCAGATTCCTCTTTGCTCAGAGACGTCATGATCTGTCTCTGACCCAAAAGCACCATCTAGATGCACTGCAGTTTCACACGCTGCGGCCAGCTGTCATATATAGTCCAATAAAACACATCTGAAGCATGCAATATTTATCGCACTATCCACAAAGGCGCTTCCACAGACACAACTGTTGCAAACTGCTCTCCCGCTTTCACAATACACCGACACCATTTATAACAGACCTCACTAAACACGGGTCAAGAAGTTCTTCTTTAGCCGATTGAACTTGCACTCTTACATCTAACTATATTCAAAATTTCACGAGGTAGAAAGCAACATTTTCACGATAGACATGAAATATGGTTGCTGTATAGAGCAGAGCTCCAATGAAAATTTCTTATAAAGAGGCAATAGCACAATGCACTACACATTTGCATATTTATTTTGCTTTCAAATTAGAGATGCAAAAAAAAAACAATTCCGATAACTAACTTTGGATATCTGCCGACACTGATATAATTCTGATATCGGACCTCTTTTTTTGCATAAAATTTGCATTGCAATTTTTCATTAAATTGAAATGTATCCCAAAGCGATTTATTTGAACTGTAGGTTAAGTAGGTTTCACATACAAACTGGTGTAGGAGTGTAAATTGCTATGATGTCCTTTTAATGTTTTGAAAAACTTGAACAAATCAAGTGCACAGCAATAAGCAACTGCTAGTAGATTTCTATACATGAGTTCAAAAGTAATAAAATAATTGCAAAGAGGAGTGCAATGGCAAATTGACAACTCCTTCATAAGGTTTTCAAAGTGAATATTTGAAACGAAAGTGCAAGAACTGTGTAGAGAAATAAATATCTACACTATCAAAAAAAACATCAAATAAGTTAAAAACATTGTGCGTGACCACTATACTTAAATTTGCATTGTTACAAAATAATGTTTGTTGTGAAATAATGTGTTTTTATAGACACAATTTCATTTTTGATCAAGTACGGTAATGAAAGGGTCTGAGAGGTCTGTTCGTGTCGGATGTTGCATAGGGGAAGTGGTGAGAGGTTGCTATGGTTACCAAGCAGAGTTAGAAATCAGCTGGAATAACGGTGTATATACATCCAGCTAGAGTGTATATATTTACTCTTACTGGATCAGTATGTGGATCTGTAACCTCATTCCGATATCCGATACATGAATAACGTCATATCGGATCCTGATACTGATATTGGATCAGATCGGCCCCATCTCTATTTAAAATAAGACTCTTTAATGCTTAAAAGCCTAAATGTCCCACTGTAACTGTAGTGATTGTTGTTTAATTTGTAGATTCTTACCCCCTTTACATACAGTTTACTGTGTGACTACACAAAGAAACCAGAATCAGCAAAAGGATGACTCACATGAAATTTTAAGTGGCATCGCTGCCTTAATATTGCATTGAGATTGGGTTATCATTTTTTTCACGAAACTCCCTATTGAGAATTCAAGCATTTTCTCTTTGAGGTAGGAGTAGTACCAGATGGTGCTACTGTAGCATTCAGTTCCCTTCCCATTGTAAATGAAAGTTATGAGAGCAGCAGTGTGTTTTTAAAATGACCATACAAGCTCATGATAGTCAACTGTAAAACAGCCGGTGGGAAGTCGTGTCTAAAGCAGGAAACATTTGTTCTTTTCCTATGGCTCATCTACTGCAGCGTTCAAGTGGCACAGTGAGCCCAGCACAATAAACATGTTTTTTGGAGGCTGGACCACAATACTAAGTCAGGGAGTCATTGCTTCTCAAAAAGTCTGTAACACGTCATTGTATGGGAATACGCAGATAAATTAGCCTGTTAGTGCTGCCCCCTCTAGTCCACTATCGGTCGTTTTGGTCTTTGTCGACTAAGATTTCTTTAGTAAATTAGTGTTTTTCTAATGCTTTTCTTCATGCTGAATGACTTATTTTCAAGAAACTTATGAGCACATCGCTGGTAAACTCAAGATTTAAGGTGATTCTTTTGTGTGATTCTTTGTGGAGAAACTCAGTTTCACAGATCTGTCGATTGTATCAACTAATCGATTAGTCGACAGAATCGTTTGAGTGTTAGTCGACTAAGAATTTCTTTGGTCAAGGACAGCCCTAGAATTAAATATGTCTTCTTCATTTTGACTTTGTTACATTATTGTTGTAAAAAAAGGGTCCTCTCATATGTAACAACTAAATAGGTTGTTTGTCCAAAATGACCGATATGACAATTTTTCTGATATGGCACCCATATTACTAGGACAAAGACAAGTTAGCAGTACTGTTTAAAGGTCCCATATCATGCTCATTTTCAGGTTCATACTTGTATTTTGTGTTTCTAAATATACCTGTATTCACCCTCTGTCTCTGTCCGTTTTAGCGCATTTTGACGGAATTGCAACAGAATTGCGTTGCTAGGCAACAGCTTGGGCCCATGTGTACTTCCTGTCAGCTGATGACATTCACATACACTGCAACCAGGAATAAACTGGGACACATTTAGAATGTTTAAATTTAAAATTGTGTCAAGGGTCTAAATATTGTATATTCGTGACATAACGAATGGGCAGCTTGTTTCAAATGCAGAGTCTCTGAATACGGGCTGTGTGTATTTCCCTGTGGATTGAGTGTTTCGATACTTTCACAGTATTTATATAGGACTTAAGCCTGCTTTATAATAAAAATACTTGTGATTTGATATCAACTTTTCAGATTTTAGAAAACTACATCCTTGGTTAAGATTCGGAGAAGATAAGCTTCACGGTAAACAGAAACCAATGTTGACAGCACTGTTGAAACAATTAATGTTTGCCTGTTTTTAGGGTGTTGAAGTTAACAGAGTTGTCACTGTTGGTTATTTTAATATCAAAGGTGACAAGGGCTGAGGTGTCAGCAGCTGTTACGTTGTGAGTTTAAAGCTTGTCATCATGTCAGTGTAATTGTCATGTGCAGATCGAACAGCGAGTGTCATAGGTAGCAACGGGACACCGAGACACTGAAAAGAAGAACATTTGTTAATTGAGTGAGGGAGATACAGTAGATGGTGTGTATATATATATATATATA
>CAKALG010014692.1:0-17986 GCA_916700815.1 Helicolenus hilgendorfi | reverse complement strand
CGTGAACCCCAGCGGCTAACAGACGCTCCAGCATAGCGGGCGTGGAGAGTTCCTGTTTGCAGAGAAACACCATGCTACCTTTGGGGACCATTTTTTCTACAGCATCTTCTTTGCCGGACAGACCCAACTTGAGATCCACATGTAAGAGCAAACCGCCGAATCCGATTAATGTAGTGCAATAAAGAGACAGTTTCTTATTGTTCATCTTCCCAGTCAAAGGAAGTGGATATTGGTCAACCGCATAATCCCCCTCTCGTCTCAGTGACTGGCACCCGGCTTTGAAATGGCACAATAATGGCAGAGCCCTCCACAGCGGATCAGTCTGTGTTTTTGAACTGTTGAGCCCATTTGGCATCGGCCCGTCACTACGCTGACACGTTTCACTTTGCCTGCTTGAGAGAGTTTCACCTCGCTGTGCATTTTGAAAGTCACTATCATGTCTTGTTCCCTGAACGTTACTGCTGACTGGATCCTTCGCAGGAGAGGCAAGCTTCAACATGCGAGACAGCTCGAGGAAACGGGAAAGCGGCATGGCTTCTGCAATCAAGGGCACCTTAGTCAAGTCTTCCCAGTAGAGCCTCGGACTGGGAAACTGAAAAATAGCAAGAGACCAAATAAACTTTTAGTGGTCTTGCGTCTAACTAACAGAGCCAAGTAAATTCAAAATACGGAGCACAAACCTTTAAAGTTCCCATTGCGATGTGGATCCCAACAAACTGTGCAACCTCTCTGGCTGTGACAGGTTTGGGCATGTTGGAGAGTTTATTTGTGCAATTGGCAATTTCTTCCCAGGTATCCCATGCAAAGTAGTTGGAGAAGTAGTCGATGGGCTCTCTGGTCCTGTTTTCCTCTCTTGGTGCTTGGAGCTGGCTCGTTGAAGTTGGCAAACTAAGGGAGAAAAAGAAAAAAAAACAACACATGACACAATGAAACATAACTTCTGCAGTATGACAATACTATTGGATCTTAATAAAATAGTAGACCATTTTTGTTTTTTTGAGGACTAAAAAAAATGAAGATGTACTGTACTTTTGTGACATTTCATCTGGCTGCCGTGCGCTGTTTGTTTCGTTCTTGTAGAAATAGGCCATTACTTTTGCTTCTGAGTCAAGCTGAGGATCAGATAATTCAAAATCACCCACATCCTCTTCATCAGAACTCTGGAGGAGAAAGTCCCGGAGGTCTGGTGGATGCTGCCACTCGGCATCTGCCTCAGCTGAAAGATCAGATTATATACAGAAGAGTTATCTACAGTATGATCAACATTTTTAATAATAGCGTAAGGACTTTAAGCAAGTAGCTACAAGTACAGGTCATTTTCAAACAGAAAACAAACCTTGTGCATCTGCAAAGTCACTGGCCCTCGGTTCTGACAATAGTCCTCTCACTCTCATTTCCTGGTAGTCTGGTGTAGAGTGGCTCCCTTCATCTGTTGTTAAGATATTCAACATTAAAATCTTCCTATAATCTTTGCTAAAAGGAGAATATCACTAGAAAAGGCAATGACTCACTTAAATTACTATCTGTTGCTTGATGTTCTGTCTGCTGGGCATCCGTTGTTAAACTCCCACTGTTGGTCTGAGCAGCTCCGAGCAGAACCTCCCTCTCCTCCTCCTTCACTGGGTAGAAGATGCACTGGTTGGTGTTGAACTCAGGCGTGACGCAACCCTCGTCCATCGTCGTCTCCCCACTCTCCATTACTGAAAGCAAAAAGCCAAAAACATCTATCTCTGAAAAGATAAAGCCCTTTACAGATTGTCAATGCAGTGCACAAAGTGGGTTTACCACCACATAGGCTTATTTAACTTAATTTTTCTTTCGTTTTTTATATCATTCTGTAGCTTTCCAGTGGTGTTTGTTATGTATACAAATCCAAACATTTATATCTTGGTCAAAGTATATATGTTTTAGCATCAAAATGCTATTTTCCAAAGCCCTCCTAAAACCTTTTTCCCATGTGACCTGACGTAGGCTTCTGCATGATGATGTTTGACATACATATACATATATTTTGTATCCATAGTCAGTGTAGAATACCTACAGTAAATCAGATGGCGGTCGGCACGCTCCCCGTTTGAAGGAGCAGACCGGAGTACTGGCACGGAAGCTAAGCAATGTACTACTGTGCGCTCACCACCTTACTTTGTATCCGAAAGTCACACAATAACACAAACAAACAAACTGATTGATGCAGCGGTAGATCAGCAACTCCCGTGTTCTGCTAGTTAAAATTACTGTTTTTGTGAATGGAGTTTGGTCTGGTGGTGTACACTTAAACTGATATTGAATTTTCTTTAGGTGGTTAAAATACGGTTTTCTGCCGCTTTACCTCGCCGTCAGACGTCCCTTTCCAACGGGGAACTGAAGCCGTTATATCGCTCTCTTCCAAGCCACCAGACTCCATTCACAAAAACAGTAGTTTTACCTAGCAGAACACGGGAGTATACATAAAACCCCGCTTCAAATATCTGAACTAACCCTTTCAGTTATTTCCAAACTTTGCACAGCTAACTTTGACTCAGCTAGTGCTAGCGTTCACATTATTCATAACCCTATTGATTGAAATCTTGTATAATACATCTCTTCCCTTTGTATGAGATTAATGTTTTTTGTACATGGTCCCAGACAAATTTAATAATAATAATAATAATAATCTTCCAGTCTATGGCACAGACGTGAGTGATATTGATCTTCTTATTGAACTCTCAGGAAGAAACCAAATAATAACACTTCCCCAAATGTTGAATTTGTAATAAAATGTACCTACGGTGTTGTGCAATACGTACATGGACTGGAGGTGTTTTCATTGTTTACTGGCTCCACATTCCATCGGATGTGTCTGCTGCCAGGCGTGGCCTGGGCCTCGTTCAGCACAAGGCTGCTCTCCTCCTTCACCAGAACCGTCCTTATATCACGATGGTGCTGCGGTTGCACACTGGCACTCCGTTTGATTTGACAGGCGGGTGCAACCAGTGGTGGATCTGAAATGTTCTCTTCAACCTTGATCTCCTGGCTCCCAAGGGCTTCATTCTCAGCAATGCTGTCCAAACCCTGGAACAAAAACAAATGTAAGTTTACAATGTTGCATTCATTTTTCATAGTTAGTGTATGGTATTTGTTGGTACAATTGGCATTTCACCTGTTTGTGATTGATCCTCGATGTCATCAGGCACGGCTCCTCGTCAGCAGTCACTCTCTGTCCAGAGGCAATGATCTTCTCAAGTATGATGCCTGGAGACTGGTCAGACTCCCTGTCGTGTTCTTCTCCTCTGTGCAGTGTTCTTGGATTCATTACCTTCTCAACACTAGGGGTAACCGACTGCAGCTCAAACACGACTTGCTCTTCAGGAGATGCCCCTACTGTAGAGGACATGGAAGGCAAAGATGCGACAGGAGCAGTAGCTTTGTTGGCCTTAGGACTTATCTCTGGCTTAGAAGTCTTTGTGCCGGTCTCGCCTTCGTCATTCATTTCTGAATCAGAGCTGATGGGACGTCTTTCGTAAACTACCTGACATCCATCCTGTTCTTTCTCCGATTCTGCTCCTCTGGCAGTATCTCCAACTGAAACTCTCTTTGATATCGTGTCCCGTTTTAGACGTCCTGTTCCTCTTCTCCTACCCCTTGTAGCATTCCTCAAAACAGCTCCTTTCCCGCCTCCTCTTTTCTTCTGGACTAACAGTTCTTCCTCCTCTTCTTTGATCTCCACTTGATGAGTGGAGCACGACACAGTCTGCGACGTTAGGCTTCTTCCAGTTGTTGTTTCATTACTATCTTGCCCAGGTAGTTTGTCAGTGCTTCCACTTTCAGAATTGCAGGTTCCACTTGATTCATTTTGGGGAACAGTGTCTTCATGAGAGGTTGGTTCATCTGTGTCATTCTGCTCCCCAACAGTGACTATCTCGAGAAGTAGATCCTCCTTAATGTCTTCATCCGTGGTACCCTGGACTTCAGATTCGAAGCTCAGATTCCCCGGGATACCTTCTTCTGGCTTGTCCTTATCTGATGCCAAAAGCTCTCCTGTCTCCGAACTCTTTGTCTGAGTAGAGGCACTTAAAGGGGGTTCAGATGTGAAGTTTGGAGGGGTCTCACTGGTTTTCATTTGATCAGATGGTGAGTGAACTTCTGGAGAGGTATGAAATTGATCACCTGCTTGGGTTCCAGCCTTATTTTCATATGCACTCGCTTCAACATCTGTGGGTGGAACAGGTAAGGATGGGGATGGAATCAAAGCTGGAAAAGAGACACTTTGCTCTCTTTCCTCTAATGCCATCTCTGCAATCTCAGGCTCAGTATCCCAGTCTGTAGCAGCATTCATCACAGCAACAACCGTATCATGCTGTTTTGGAAGCTGGTAAAGATCCAACCTGGAGACGCCTTCAAAGATGTTCCCATTGGTGTAAGTGAGACCGGGACTCTCTACAATATGCACCAACGCCTTGTGCTTCTGAAGGGACGAGACTTCGCTAAATCTTTGCCCACATTCCTTACACTCTAAGGCACGCTTGGAATGAGAAGTTATCACTCCTTCGGTCTCCACTTTTGGGGAAGCTTTACGTTTCCTTGTGGTCTTTGGCTTGGCGGCCAGCGTCTCAGGTGCTTGACGGGAAACCTGTAGCGAGGACAACAACGAAAGAGCTTTCTGGCTCTTTTTGGGTCTTCCTCCTTTTTTCTTACCTTCTGCTGTGAAATTATTTGTGGACTCACTTATTGAATGTTTGAGTTTGTTGTCTTTACTCTGTTGGGACGTTGTTTGGGCCTCATGAGGTGAAGCCTCCTGTGTCTGGCCTGATGCCTTTGAAGGGTCTAACTTGTAAACTTTCAGTTGAGGCTGTTTATGACCTTTCAGTAGAAGTAGAGCGTCTTGCGTTATTTGTGGTCCAGGTATGTCTGCGCTTGTTTTTGGATTGACTTTTTCCTCTTTTGCCAGGGTTTTCTTTCGCTTCCCAGCCTTTGCATTCTTGGGCTGATCTTTTCGCATTATTTTTGTTTGTTTTTTCTTTTTAAATACAGGCGAGGCTACAGTTGTGTGCTCACTCATGGGCGTCACACCCTCCCTGGCCACTTCTTTTTGCTTTTTATTTTTATTTTTTCTTGTATCCCCTTTGATTTTTTTTACTTGTGGGTCCCGGGTTGATGAAGGTGATTTTATTTCAGCGGTAGATACCAAATTTCCCAATTTCTTGTCCCTTTTTCCCTTTCTTCCCTTCTTCTGTAACGGTGCCTTTTTCTCTGAGAGATTTGTTGTTTTACCTCTTATCCCTTCTTCCCGCGTTGGCTGACACTGCTGAGATGGCTTCTTCTGTTTCTTGTTTTTCTTCTCTTTGCTTTGTGGACCAAATTTAACAACAAGGCGAGACTTTTTTGTTCTTTGCCGTTTGGCAGGCGTGGCATCAATTTGTAAATCATCATCGTATATGGATCCGACCAGTTCTTGCATATATCCTTGAAAGATAAGCGCCCTGGTTGGCTTTCTTTTCCGCACTTTCACCAGTTCTTGAGCCGACATTACATTTACGGGTAACTCTGACATCTGTGGCACCTGCTTGGTCTCTAAGTGTGATGGAACCTCTTCTTTAGCAGGCTGATCGTCTACTTTAGACAGGTTCTCCACCTGCTCCTGACCCTCTTTGCTATGTACCAGCAATTTCTCAGACGGTTCTTGCTCAGATGGTTCTTGTTCAGCTTTTTCCTGTGTCTTTTGTGGTGCAGCTCCATCCATCACAGGGTGGCCCTGATCTAGACTTACTGTTTGCATCTGTGAACCAACCTCTTCTTTGAGATTACATTCAGATTCTCTTGTCGTTTGTGTGAGCGTGTCTGGTGGAACAAAAGGGCAGGACGGAAGGCCCTGTTGCTCTGTTTGTAAAGGTGTCAGCTCCAGCTCAACTGTAGTCATAAGTGGTGGGGCTGACAGGCTGCTCTCTTGCCCATCTAATAAAGCCTGATCTGCAGTCTTCTCCAGGTCAGTGGTTGGTACGAGAGAGGAGGATGGGATTTCATTTTGTTGCACAGTTTGGGATTCTTCCAACTCCACAGTTGGTATGAGTTCTAATATGACTGTTTGCTCAAGGTTTTGCTCTACTTCATTCTGACAAATAATTTGATCCATAGGATCAGACTGAATTGCACTAATGTCGGGCTGTTGAAGGATCTGATGCATCACCTCTCCCTCAGATCTCTCTGTATGTTCAGTCTGAACGTATCTTAGCTCTATATTTTCACCTACTACTATGTTGGAACCTAGTTCTGAGAAAGAGGGGTTTTCCAACTGTCCATCTGGCGTAATAGGTTCCAGTATAATTGTTTGCTCCATTGAATCACATGGGTTATTTGAAGGGTCCAAATCAATTATCCTCGATTCCGTCTGTTTCGGTCCCATAAAATCTATCTGTGGTGGATTGAGATTCAAATTCACTGTTTCTGCCAGTTGCGATATCTGCTGCACTTCCAGTGGCAGGGCATTAGGTGGAACCTGTCCCAATATGACAACTTGGTTTACTTTCTGCACATTTCCCAAAGATTCAATAAGTCTGCGAATCTGCTCTGTGTCAATATTGGCATCAACTTTTTGCAGAGGTCCATTGGGCCCCATCTGTAGTAACGCTGATTGACAAACAGATATTGGAGTTATGATGGGTATACTTGGTTTCACTTGCTGCCCAGCTGGGAGGGCCTTACTGGCTGCAGCAGGCAACAGGTTGTGCTTAGTTTTCATGTGATGTAGCCGTGTCTTGGTACTCTTGAAAGTGGCCTTGCATACAGAACAAGGATACTTTATTGGAGAAGCACCTAAAGACAGTAAAGGAAGACAGTTGTGATGCATTGTAGTAAATCATGTTAAGCACAAACTATGTCCTAAACCTGACAGATATAGTTTGTTTTCTAAAATTTTATCATTTTTAAAAGGTGCACCGATATGGAATTTAGGAGCCGAAAGACAAAAATGTGAAGAGGACAATAATTATAATTTTCTTTGTTTATCATTTAAGATTATTTTTCTAATACAACAGCAATATTTGGAGCGCTTTCACCATCCCTAGAATAAATAATACATTAACTTAATAATATCCTTAGTTTCTTTTTTATGTAGACTAATTAATGCCAGGGATTATGTCATTTTTTATATGTATGTATTGGCTACAAAGACATTAAAATCATTTCACATACTACACTTTGTACTGATATAAACTAAGCAACTCCACTGTATTATTGAAAGGCTGCAAGAGCCCCTGATACATCATGCATCCCTAATAATTTTATAATACTGTATCAGATGGCAGAGTCTAGAGATGCTTTAAACTAACTGCTAGAGTCAGCAGGTAAAATGTTTACCATGTTCACCCTCTTAGTTTAGCGCGTTAGCATGCTAATAAATGCTAATGAGCACTATTTGCAACAAGTCCAGCTGAAGATGATGGGAATGTCATTTGTTTTGCACGTATTTAGTCATGAACCAAAGTATTGGACAAATTAAAATTTTGACCTGATGATGGCGCTACATGGCGAGTTAAGGAATTAACAACATGATTACCATTAGTCCTGAGGAGGACATGAATGTCTCTACCAATAGTTGTCAAGACATTTCCCTCAAAACCACAAAAGTCAATATCATGGTGGTGCAAGAGGAAAAGTCAGGGGATCCACAAAGTCATTGGAATTCATCCTTTGTGAACCATGAATGTCTGTACAAACTTTCATGAAAATCCATAGTTGTTGAGATATTTCAGTCTGGACCGACAGACAAACATTGTCACCCCTAGAGCCATATTGCTAACATAGCTGTGTAAAATGATAAGACATCCGTAACAAGGACAATGTTTCTTACCATCATCTTTCTTCGGTTGTGCTTTAGCTGCGGCGTGTCCCCCATCTCCTTCAGCTCCCTCCGGCAAGTGTGACACCATATGTTTCTGCAGAGCTTTGGACATGGTGAACCTCTTCCCGCACTCCTTGCAGACATACGGCCTCTCTCCAGTGTGCGTGCGGCGGTGATACTTCAGCAATGTCATTGTTTTGCACGGTTTGCCACAGTCAGTGCAGGCATAACCGTCCTGGCCAAAGTGAATTTTTTTATGATGGGTGAGCTCCGACGACTTTTTGAAGGCCATTGCACAGATCGGACACTTGAAGGGTTTCTTCTCCGTGTGGGCTTTCTGGTGGACCATGAGCTCTGTGGAGTTTGTGAAGTGGCGGTCGCAAACGTAACAGGCGAAAAGGGCGTTCCTCAGTATGCACTGTTCATATTCCGCTGGGTGGCTCAGCTTCAGGTGACGCTCCTTGCTCTTGTGATCGCTGAAGATTATGTGGCACTCGATGCACTGCAGGGAGAGCTGAGACGCTGGAGGGAAACAGGGCAGGAGGGGGAGAAAGGTTACATGTAACATACATCCATATACTTAGAATAGAGGCAAGTATTCAGAAAAACTATAAAGGCTTGCAAAAAAAAAAAAATGTGGCTCTGGAGGCACCTTCATATAGTAAAGACGCAGCAAAGAAATGTTTGTCTCAGCAAAAAAAATGTGGAGGGAGACCCTACCACTTCTACAACGTCCCCTTACCAGCAAGTAGGGATGCACCAATACTGAATCGGATATCGGGCCGATACTGACTCAAATAACTGGATCAGGTATCGGTGACAATGGAGCCAATCTATTAAATTCAATTCTATGTTTATATACTATATACATTATGTACTGAAATTTGAATTCCTTTAAGTTTTGACCAATATGTTGCTGCATGAAAAAGGTTTATGCCTGAATTGTAATCCCTGTTAATTTTGACGATGTTTTACCAAGTTGCTGGTGTATAATGTATTATTTCAATAATAAATACATTTATAAATATGTATTTATTGGTCACATTTTGTTTTACAACATTAGGAGAGCAATGTTTAAGTCAAGCCTAACACATAAATGAATGATCCTAGTCACTTCTACACAGTTAGGCACACAGCTTATTAATTGAACACTGGTATCAGATTGGTATTCAGTATCGGCCGATACCCAAAGCCCAGGTATCGCTATCGGGACTGAAAAAGTCGGATCGGTGCATCCCTACCAGCAATATAACGCTGCATTCATTTATTGCCACACTTGGGAAACCACATCATTACTGTCCTAGGTGCTTTGGAGCCTGCAGTATAGTCAGACCAATACTGGATTTTTTGAGGCAGATACCAATATAAATATATAAGAGTGCTCTTGGACAAACACATAAATGTGCGTACCAATATTTATGCAATAAACTCATATCGGTCAATACATCAGCCCAGCCAAAATATTGGTCTAGCGTTAACCTGCAGTGTTTTGTTTGGCTGCTATTGAACACCAGAAATTATTAACTGTACAGGTTTAACTAAACTTTATACTGTAGCAGTGTGGTAAAACAAATTAAAAAGCTTCTATCTTGTAAAACTTCTCTATAAAAATGAGAGTGAATTCCACAATAATATTTGCACACAGTTAATTAATAACTTTTTTTTTTTACAGTAGAGTATTGTGTATTTAACCTAAAATAACAGTAATCATCGCCACTGTGGAAACCACAGTATCTATTTACTGTGTGGACCGCCATATGTTAACTGGGATTTGAGAAAACAGAAACTTCCAAGTACAAAATATGTCATAGTGGGGAGTGTGTAGTCCTAAATTAATAATCAAACACCAAACAGGTGTCTCAATCCTAGCCGGGTTCAGAAAGGTATAACATAGAACGCAAATATGAGGTAAAAAAACAACTCACATGTGAGAGGCATAACTAGTGGTTTGGACATGTCCATCTTCAGAGGATCCACCATGGCCTTCTTGGAAGGAACGTATTTCCTCCCGTCACGTACACCTTTGTCCGGTTTCTTTGCCTTTTGCTCATCGCACCCAGAATTTGCATTTGTGTCAGGTGCCGGTTCTGGGGGGCAACTTGGCTTTGAAGCAGAGTCTGTCTCCGTTCCTGTGGTGATAACTGAGGGCTCTGTCAGTGGCTGGACAGCAGGCTTATTCACTGCCTGTGTGACTGCCATACTTGCAGGTGTTTCTGCTGTTTGCACCCCTGTACCATTTTCCTGTGGCGTGCTGCTTACTCTTTCTGGAGTAGCTGATTTATTCTCTTCTTCTTGTGCATCTGGTTCAGTCTTTGCTGGCTGATCTTCAGGCTCGGTGTCCAGTGGTTGCTCTGTGGTTGCTGTGGTCACAGAGTTAGGCCTGCTGTTGGACTGGGTCGGACTCTGCATGGCTGCCTGCCTCTTAGGCTTCTCAAATGCACTTGTTCATGTGTTTTCTATGAAATCAGGTCCCGCACAGAAACACAGAAAGACTGTTAATTGCATGGGTACACCAACACATACATGCACACATAACACATACATGCACACTTACTGGTATCTTCAGTAAGTGTGCATGTATGTGTTAATTACATGGGTAAACCAACATATGCATGCACACTGACTGAAGATACCAAACAAAACAATAGCTTTCGATCATTCAACCGTATTTAACTGCTGAGTCTTTGCAGTGTTTGGTGTTTCAAGCAGTGAACAGCATACTTGTTATCTACAAGGCGACAGCTGGTGGACCAGGGGATGAATGGGTTGGAAACATTTGTATTACAATAGAAGACCCACAGACATGGAGGAGGCAGCACTGGAGGCTGATTTAACCCAGATTCAACACTTTCATGTGTATGAATAGTGAATGAATAGAGTGCTTTAACGTGCTGAACAACCCCTCTATAATAATAACCACAGATACACAGGTATAACGGTAGCCCAGTTAGCTGAAATCCACTGATTTAAGGTTGAAAATCAGGTTGCAATTGTTCGCATTTCCGACTCGTTACACTCGCCAAAATAAGCTACATATTCACTCGCTTTCTACCTCCTCTTGTTTAACTACACCCTGAATAGCTGTCTGCATGCAGGAGGATGTATGTTTAATGTTACCTGAGGCTGTATCGTCCGCATCAAACATCTCCTCCTCTGCGTCGCTCCGCACAAAGACAACACTGAGGCGCCGCAGACACCCTGACGTCACGCTTTACAGGGGCCGCAGAGGATCATGGGAGTTGTGGTTTGTTTTACCCCCACAATAAATCCTACAAGGAGACTACAACACAGCAGTGTGTTAATAATAATTAGCATACTATCTGATACATTTAAAGATAAATAAATATTACGCTATTTTCTTGATTTTATGAATTATACCTTTTTATTTATAATCTTATTATTAGGCTACTTTACTTGATTTTGTAAATTATCCATTTTTATTTTTATTTAAAATCCCACATTTGGCTACTTTACTTGTTTGTATGAATTATACCTTTTTCTTTATAGTCTCATTATCAGGCTACTTTTCTTGATTTCATGAATTATACCTTTTTCTTTTTCTTTATAATCTCATTACTACTTTACTTGATTTTGTGGATTATACCTTTTTCTTTATAATCTCATTACTACTTTACTTGATTTTGTGGATTATACCTTTTTCTTTATCTTTAAATTCTCATTATTAGGCTCTTTAATTGATTGAATGAATTATACCTTTTTCTTAATAGTGTCATTATCAGGCTACTTGTGGAAATGAAAGACAGAGAACTAGTCTACTAAGGCAAACTGTAACAAGATAAATCGGTACCAGATAATCATGTTTTTTACCACCATTCAGCAAAGGAATGTCCGGGCAACAGCAATGCAGTTACAACTAGCAATTTAAGTCTTATTGATCGAATTAAATAACATCCTTATAGAAAAAATATGGGAAAATCTTCCTTGGCATGCACCTGAATAAGGCTGAATAAGGCTGAATAAAGCATCCTGTACTGTATCTCCTGGCAAAAATAAGTAAAACAGCCATTTGGTGGTGCTATTGCAGCGTGTGATGTCGGATCTTCCACAAAGGGATGTAAAATTTCACTATAAAATCCCATTATTGTAGTCCTTGGAAACCTCCATAAACCATATAAGAAAGCACACTATGCTGCACCACTAATGCTATGACTGTTCATATCTCAATATCTTTTATTAACATTTACATATTAAATGAGATACTGTGTCGCTTAAATATGATTTGTACCTTTCTCAGTTATGTCCTCTAGTTTTTAATGCTTGTATTTTAAACCTTGGTAGATATGTGCTATGTTTCTTACACAGATATCCGTAGTATTCATACCCCATCCATTACATATAGTATTGTAGAAACTACATTAGGATTAGAAACTGCTTAGCATGGCAAGCTGATCAACTATGCATAAGCTCATGATGATAGGATTTATAATTAATGAGATTGGGTGGAAGTCTCTTGAGCTCCATTAGCTCTCACTGTATTAATAACTCAGCCATTATACTTACAGCACAAACTCCATTAAAACTTCAAACTGCTGATTATGGCAGACCGATCAACCATATATAAGCTCATAGTAATGATTTTTATATGAGCTATAAAACACACAGAAGTCCTGCACCCTCACTGTTGCTGTCATTCATTAATAAATATATAATATGAGCACTTTCAAATGTCTCAGCTCTTTCTATCATATCTTAAAGTGGCAATCTCGAAGATTTTCATTTAAATAAATCTGTTAAGTCACTATCTATAGCCAAATGAGGTAATACAATGGTGATTGAGCCTATGGCCCACTGATTAAAGTATTGCAATATTTATATATTTGCAGTATTATCAGCTGCGGGTCTGTGATGACATTCCCAGAAAAAATTCTGTTGTCTACAAAAAATTTAACTACGCACAACATTTCTATTCTATTTCTAAGTTCATGTATCAACAACAAGTCTCCAGACTGCTTAACTCTAAAAACAATTCAACTGTTTTCACTAAAATAGAGATTGATTGACAGCTTCTAAACACTTCTCATGACATGACCTGTCTTTATTTTAAATTTAATTTTGGCACTTTTGGAAAAGGTTGTTTTAAAAGGTACAAGTTCAGAAAAGTTATTGTAAATTACTTTAAAGAATAAGTGTAAAGCAATAAATTCATAAAACGTTTCAAAACATACTACTTATATGAATATTTCAATAAGCGCCCACCATAATGTTGGTAAAAAAACATGCTGGGAAAATGCAGATCCCAAGGGCATTCTGGATTCAGACTGTAAGACCATCAATTTCACTGTTGTAAACATAAACATTACAAATGTGTCCCAGTTTATTTCCTGTTGCAGTGTATGTGAATAACATCAGCTGACAGGAAGTACACATGGACCTAGCTGTTATCTAGCAATGCAATACCGTTGAAACTGTCTGGCTCAAAATGGTTCCAATCACAACTCACATTTTTCTCCCAAATATTCCCCTTCAGTTGTTTAAACAGTGATGGCGATAAGAGTCTCTGCATACACTGCATTGTGTAAAACACATTCTTTTCCCCCGGCACAGAGACAAACACTAAAAAACATTTTGAATGCATTTCATTTTATTTGGTTTTACAAGTAGAGGCACGTAGCTTTGCTTCAGTTTTACATTTTCTTTCCCTTCATGACAATGTTTTGATATACCTAGTTTTCATCTCAGTTTATATATCAACAGTATACATTAAAAACCGTTAGTATAATCTCATAGCATCAGGCATGAACTGTTACTCTGTTGTAGATACTCATTCATCAATCTCTCTGGTCTCTTGGTCAATCCCGGCGTTCTAAGGTCTGTTATTTCTTTATAACAGACCGTTGCTATGTATAACAGACCGTTGCTATGTATAACAGACCGTTACTGTGGGCGCAGTTCTGATGTTGGACTCTGGCGGACCGTTTTTGTGTCAAATTATTGATTTCTTAAGTAAGTAGCCGTGTAATAAGCGGGATAATGTACAGCTAGCGGGTCGGCCGTGTCGGTGTTTATTTCACAACGATGACAGGGTCGAGTTTCCAAATTCTAAGCACACTAGATATAAAGAATTGTTTTTACAAATTCATCAACAATAATTGTTAGCCCTTATAACCATATATCTTTAACAGTAAGGAGTGTAAAAAAAATAAAATGAAAGGTCAACTAAGGCACCAGTGTGAGAAAAAATAAACCCTTCTATGAGCCGTCATCCCTCAATATCCTCTCCTGTGGTATCGGCAGCTCCCCAGTAGCATGTTTTATATAATGCAAACGCAGCTTTTCCACTTCATCAAAGCCCATATCACATTCAACACACTCCCATTCCAAATACTTGTGCTCTCTGCTCATGTTTGTCTCCTCTGACTCGCCCTCGTCCAGCTCCTGTGGCTGTACGGTTTCTGATTTCAACCCATCGGGTGGATCGGATCCATCCGAGCCGGGCGGTTTTGAAAGCTTGAAGTGATGCACGGGCTCTCCACAGTCCGACTCTTCAGAGTACGCACCATCCACAGACTCGTCAGAATCGTCCGACAGCTCTTCCATGTTTGCATCCATTTCTGGCTCCTCTTTGACACTAGCGAGAATAAGCCTCTCAGAATCCTTGAGCCCCTGAGGCATCTCGCTGGACCCGGCAGACTTTCTTCGGTGTGAAATTAGATTTCCAACTTTGGAGAAGCCCTTCCCGCAGAATGTGTCCTGGTAAGGTTGTGCTCTAATGTGGGAGTTGTAGTGGATCCTGAGCTGATTGGACATGCTGAAGCTCTTGTGGCAAATATTGCACTTGTATACCTTCCGATTGTGACTTTGCAGGTGTTTATCTAGCAACTCTTCATTTATAAAGCCTCTAGCACAACTTGAACACCAAAACGGTTGCTGTTTATGGCATTCGACGTGAGTCCTCCATGACCTCATAGAGATGAAGTCTTTGTTACACTGATCACATCTGGGAGCTTTTGTTTTATGCCGCCTGTGAACTTTCCTGTGACCAAGTAGCCGTGCACGCCTGATAAAAGACATCCCACATTCTGGGCACTGATATTTACTCAAACTCTGCTCACTGGACTTTGGAGTTTTTCTTGATGACTCGTTTTCATGCAGCCGTTGGTGTTTTATGAATGCAACCATGTAAACGTAAACCTTCCCACAGACCGAGCAAGTATGAATCTTCCCAGGTTTCTTCTTCATTGAGCCTTGTGTTAAGCCTGACGGGTTTGTTTGCAATGAACTGCTCACGACACACCCATCTGCATCACCACCCGTGTCATCACCTCTGTTTTCTCCATCGTCTGCGCTCCCAGAATCCAGTTCTGCTGCAGGATTCATGTTGTCTCCTGTCTGAGCTTCTTCCTCCTCCTCCTCCTCTTCCTCCTCCTCCTCCTCCTCCTCCTCCTCTTCTTCTTCAAGGGCATGCTGATGCAGGTGAGTTTCGAAGACATCCCAGTCTGTAAACTTCAGTCCACAATCCGTACATGCAATGCTGCAGTGTTTGGCTAGAAAAGAAGAAAAAACGACCAAATTAGACATTTTACAAGTACAAATATTGTCATTTCTGGTATTATAATTGGAATAGCATCATGTTATTATATAGTATATAAAATAAACTAGCATAACTCTTCTGATTTTATTAATAAACTTTTTTCTGTGTTGTTCCAGCTGAAATTTTGCAGTCTGGTAACAGGTAGAAAAACGTTACCAATGTTTAATGGCAGCAGGTAAAACTTACAAGACTGAGTTGTGGCTCTTCTCTTCGTTCACGGATGCAATTACGAGTCAAATGTTGAGTCAGGTGTTAACTCTTCATAAAATGGTTTCAATCTCAGAGCATTGCGCATTAAAGAAAAATCTTTTAGTCTTGTTGATCATGTCTGTCAAGCCAGTAGATCATCGGTGAGCCATCTATGGAGCCACTTTAATAATTATGGTACCACAGCTGGGACTGGCACATTGTTTACATATCTTTAAATTAAGGAATGATGTCTTCCAAGCAGGAAACAGATGTGAAGACAAATTAGTAAGTCTTAGGTCTCCAGTTTATTATTCAAATTTTAAATAAAAGACAGAATGAGTAAATAGAATCATTATTTGGTGAATTGATTGTTGATGTTTTTACCTTGAGGCTTTTAACGCATCAGTTAACTTGAATTTGATTATAATTTAAAATTACAAAAGTCTATTAATATTCTGGCTCCATATCCATAATGTTCTATGTATGAAATTATTTCAATGTAAGAACTTCTCCATGAAGTATTTCATGTAATTGACTATGGTTTTCTAATTAATGGTTTGATTTCTAGATGTAATGCTGCTGAATTCAACAAGCTCCAGTACTAATTAGTCAGAAGATGCGTGCCAATCACAAAACATAAATATTAAAGAGGACCTATTATGCTTTTGAGCTTTTTTCCTTTCCTTTTGTGCATGTAAAAGGTCTGCAAAGTTACAAAGTCCACTCAAAAGGGAGTTACTCTCCCCCACAGAAACACTGCTCCTGAACCTCCTGAACCGCCTTGCTTGCATGCCCACAAACAAAGCTTTAGCATTAAATCATGTAAATATGTTCTAGTAGAAACACAAAATACAAGTATGCACCTGAAAATAAGCAAAATAGGTCCTCTTTAACAGCGACCACAAACATGCAGGTTGACCACACCGAGGTTGAATGAATCACACAACCCAGTAATTCACTCAAAAATGGATCAATTTATTTTTTTAACTTTTCAGAGCACGTTTTCATCTTTGTTTCAGAAACAGCAAGTTAAACAAGTAGTTAAAGGGTGTATTAGTCATCTAGGGAGAAAAAAAATCATAAATTAATATAGCAAAGTAACATCTCTTGTACAATACAAATACTTTTTCCACTTCATAAGGGATACAGTAAACTAACAACTATCCTACATGAACAAAAGCGCTACTTTAATAATGAAAAGTCTTTCCACAACATAGAAATATAACACTGAAAAGGAAAGAACATGGGAGCTTATACATCAATTAATGCAATTCTTTGATTGTTAAATTTGTTCATGGTAGTGTTTGTGGTATGTTAAACATCAGGACTTTTTTTAATTTTTTTTAACCAATTCACAAGCAGTGCACATTGTTGAATTTCACATATCTCTGCCAAACCTCCGATATGCAAAATGACACAAGCAATATCAGTATATATTAGTTGTGCAGAATTATTTCAATGTCTTCATAAACTTTGAAATAAGTAGTGTGTCAGCTATACTGTTAATTTGGAGGAAAAACATGTACATGCATAATTGTTTCCGATTCATTTTTGTTTTTTATATCTCTAGATATGAACTACTTCAGCCAGTAATCCCCAAAGAAGTTCAACTCATGACAGGTCTATTCAAATAAAACAGGGACAAATTAAATGGTGGCTCAAAACTATCACTGTATCATCTCAACATAACTTAAAGGAGTTATTCTTAAACATTTGTACATATACTAATCCAGTGTAAAGGAAAGCCTGAGAATAGGAAAATAACCTAAGGAACTGTTTTTTGTGGTGTTTTTTTTTTACGTATAAAGAATCTCAAATAATATATAAACAACTACGGAAAGCATGTTCTACTTTGCCGAAACAAATATCTAATAATGCATTTTGTAGCTTAACATATTTAAGTAGTTTGGCAATCTCCAAAAGAAACAAAAATCCACAATCTACAGTGTCTTCACCTCAGTCCTTTTCAGGTTTTACACGCTCCACGGGCATGTTCCATATAGTGCTGGTGCAAATCGGTTTCTTGACAAAAAGTAGTTCCACATTCAAGGCAAGTAAGGCCATTGGTATCTCCTGAGGAGACAGCAGCGGGGGCATCACTCTGCCTTTTGTAATCACCGATACATTCCTGGTGATGATCGATGAGGTCCTGTATTTCACTGAAGGTCCTGGGGCAAATGGAGCAATGATACGAGTCGTTGTTGCAGTGCTGAGTTTCGTGTTTCTGTAACGCAGTTGGTGAGAGAAAGGCTTTGCCGCAATGTTGGCACTTGTGGCTACTTTGTGACTGGGTGTTATCTGGGTTGAGTGACGAGGATGGACAGGACGTCCCTCTGGTGTCAGAAAAAGGGGTGTTGGGTTTTAAAGGCTTTGAGATCATAGCAGCGCTGAGCCTGAAGCGAACCTCGTTTGGGAGGCGACAGCGGACC
>CAKALG010014691.1:0-24376 GCA_916700815.1 Helicolenus hilgendorfi | reverse complement strand
GCAGAGCGAAAGGTCTC
This sequence comes from Helicolenus hilgendorfi, assembly GCA_916700815.1. Taxonomy (NCBI): domain Eukaryota; kingdom Metazoa; phylum Chordata; class Actinopteri; order Perciformes; family Sebastidae; genus Helicolenus; species Helicolenus hilgendorfi. The sequence continues at coordinate 24,359 of CAKALG010014691.1, read as the reverse complement.
CTGGAATTAACAGATCAGTCACAGCCGAGGAGCAGAATAACAAAGGGTCCGGCGCTTCACCGTCGGTGCCCTCTCCTGATATTTGTGTTGTCTGTGGGTAACCATGAGAAACAGAGGGATTCCAGGTTGTTTTGCACCGACTAAAAAACATTTTGCTTTAATTTGAAAGAAGCTTCCCGAGTGTGCTGGAACAGGGGATGCTGTATGAAGTCATATCACCAGAAAAGGATATATAAAACAATGTGGTTTTGTAATTTAAGCACAAAGAAGGAACAGGAGATAATTAATGCAGCAGTCTCAGGTGCTAAAGTTCTTATGAATATGGTTGAGATTATTCATTGTTTCTTCACTTCATCAACATCTAAAGGATCAGCGATTTAATGAGAGGAAAGCAGCAGTTAAACTTTCTTTACCTTTTAGCGCTACAGTAAAAGTTGCCTTTGAGCATCAAATCAGTCTCAGTCTCCTGGAGAACCCAACTTAAAAAACAATTATGAACTCAAACAACTAAACTCTTGCCAGACAGAGAGCACCCTCACCTCCTTCTCTACGCTAACATGTCGGACGAGACGGAGACTGAATCCCTCGGGGCGTTTTCAAAAGATCCTTTTTCCTCCGCTTTTCCTCACGTTGAACTGAAGAGCTGGTGGAAGCCTTCAGGGTGTGTTCTTAGTGAGAGAAGCTTTCAGTTTCTTATGATGTGCTTGGTTTGTTAGTTGTTATGCACTTATTCCACTTGTTAGATTTCTGACTTGATCTCAGACATATTCAGCAGTAATGCTTTAACTTTCATTTCATTACATCTCTTATGCAACGTATTCTCATGCAACGGTTCGTATGACATCTTACGAAAAAGTTATTCTTCATTTTTCGTGCGCTTTCTCACGAATGTCCAGCGTCAATTTCCGCTCTAGTCTTTTCAAAATAAACTTCCGTCTTCACAGGACACGGCTTGGTTAGGTTTACGCAACAAGACCGCTGAGTTTGACTTTGTTAGGTCTAGGCAATAAAACTACTTTGTTAGATTTAGGAAAAGATCATGGTTTGGTTTAAAATAGCGTGGCGTAGCTTAAATACGGAAGTTACGTGTCAAATAAATCAACGTTGACTTCACGCGGGGCATGAAAACCAGTCTCCTGGGCAAAAATCCAGTGTTTTGTGACCCACTCACCCACCCAGACTTCCTCCATATGCCGCGTTTGTCGCTCGTTATACTTCCTGGTTCACAATGTATACATATTGATTTTGTGGAATATACACAAATTACAGTGCATTCACTTTTTGTAGGTTATGAACGGTGTATGAGAACAGCCTGCATCTCTACATGCTATACACTGTACTATATATTAGGGGTGTAAGAAAATATCAATACACTTGAGTATCATGATATTGTGTTTTGTGATACTGTATCGATTCTCAAAAACGCTATTGTGCTATGATCGATGTTACAGAGACTGTGATAAATGCAAATGCAGATCCGGTTGCAACACATTCCTATTTCCAACTCATCAAATACTACTGCTTGGTCAGTGCCCCTTGGCATCGGAGACCGACACATGAGGTGACCCTCTTCTGGGCGGACCAGGGACGGCGTGTCAATATGTGCTTGTTACATGCATAGTGTCATATCAAAATAAACTTCCGCTTTCACAGGACGTTAGGTTTGCCACTCGCGCTATTAATACTACATCTCTCAACCCGACTGTCGAATAACGCCACAAGTGGGTTTACATTGGAGTTAGTTGAAAGCCTGGTTCGTCACATGCTGTTGCAAAGGTAAACTTTTTTTCTACTCAGATTTTATGCATATGGCGGTGTGTTTTTTATACTACGACAGTGTTCCTAAAATTAGATTTAAAAAAAAAAAAATGCAATATATTGCTTTGCTTACAGCCTTTGAGATTGTTTTGTGTTGGTGTTTTTCATTCAATAGCATAGTTTAACAAAAACAGGCCAAACTAGCTCAAACTGAAAAAGGTATGTTTACAGTTATTGCACTTTTTAAGTGACAAATAGCCAAAGTAAATAGCAAAAGGATCAAAATTGAAGGCATGCAAATTGATAACCATGTAGATATTACAGCTTACGCTCCCATTCAATTTCATTGAATTGAATGGCAGCAGACAATAATCTGAAAAACATATTTGAATTGAGGTAATAACTAGCATATACAGAGTACAGTACACATTCTAGCTATTATTCTTGTTTACTTGAACACAATGATCCGCTGAGCGCACTGCAGGAGGGATGCAAAATACTGTTTACTCACCACCAGAATAAAGGTTCCCAGGCACTCAGCCAGGGCCTGGCGGAGGAGCACATGTCGGATCTGAAAGGTCCCTGCCAGTTTCTCCAAAAGATCTCTCTGTTTTCCCATGATGCAGTTATTCTAGGAGTGTCTTGAGGTAGGGTCTGTGGTCTAACAGCGAATGTGAGTCAGTGGCTGTGCATCAGCTTTTAGGGGTCTCCATAGGATCCCTCCCTTTGGACTGCCTGCCACTCCTAAACACATCTCCACCCATGGCTGCTGAGCTCCATGCTCTGACATCCTTTCAGCATTTCTCTCTCTCTGCAGCGCAGCCAAAATAGGAAAAAAAATAAAGCTATAAAGTTGCACATTTACTCTCGGAGCTAACTGATGGTTTCTTTTTTTCAAGGCTCTTTGCCCTACTTTGAAATTAAACCAAATTAAAATACAAATCTGTCCGTACATAATTGTGTGCATACATCAAGCAAACGACTTCATCCTGAGGGACGCGAGATGACGAAGGCCCTTTCCCACCAAACCGTTCCCTCTTCACTTGCCCTTCACGAGTCACACTCACAGCTGCAGAAGACACTCCACATTACAGAGGAATGTATAAACAAACAGGTAAACTGTGGGACGCACACAGCGCTCTCCACCGTAAGTAGGAAGCATCCGGCACCATGGATACTGATAGATGCCGTGCTCAAGCAGCTGTTAGAGCTATATTGTGTGATGTTTCACTGTAAATGAACTAATTCCTCTCTACCTAACAACGTTTAGAGCTGTATTGGCTCTTAACTGAAGGATTGAGTGTTGATGTGGGCTTGAAAACATTGCTGTTCCTAATATGATTACAGAAACAGAGTGTGTTTGCACCCAGGTGAGAATAGTCACACGGCTATTTACAACCGGCCAAGTTGAATGTGTTACTTAATTTAATAATAGTTAGCTGAAGGGTTTGATCAGGGATTTCTGGCAGAAAGATTTAGTAGGAGTAATAGTAGTATTAATATAAAAAACAACAGAATGCATCCTGGGAGTAGTTTGTGACGGGTGACACTAAGGTCACACTAAGAGCTGTGATCCAGAGGGTTAAGGTTCAAGTCCCATGAGAGGCCTATTTTACACTTAGTTAACTTGTTATTGTCTGTTTATGTTTATTATTATTTTCAGTTTTCAGTCACAGTTTAGCACCAAATCTACTTGGTTAGGTAGATTAAAACAAGTAGACATACTATACATACAGTATCTAGTTGTTGGCTACGGACCCCTGGGTGCTTGTCTCCGCCGTGCTACATGCACCCGGGTGTAAATAACCACATTGGCTATTCTACTCCGGGTGCAAATAGTGTTGTTGGCTTCTGACACCTGAGTGCTAATAGCATCTGACTTACAAGAAGTTAAAAGGAGTGAGTTGTTGTGTGTCCTTGTGAGGCGGACAACAAAGATGTGCAGGTGTTTTGCACACATTCGGCCTCATGCAGCAACATTCTCTTAAATCAATCTTATATTTTCTCTTAATTTTTTTAATAAGAAGTCAACTCCAGATGCACCAAACGTTCTTAACCATCAAAATCTGCTCTACCCAGCTGTGCTGAATGATAAATCCCACTTCATCATAAATTGGAGGCTTGTGGCCGATTGTTTATTAGCATAATACACTATATAAGAGCAGGTATTGGCATAGGTAACGCCCCCAAACACTATATAAGAGCAGGTATTGGCATAGGTAACGCCCCCAAACACTATATAAGAGCTGGTATTGGCACAGGTAACGCCCCTGACACTATATAAGAGCAGGTATTGGCATAGGTAACGCCCCCAAACACTATATAAGAGCAGGTATTGGCATAGGTAACGCCCCTGACACTATATAAGAGCAGGTATTGGCATAGGTAACGCCCCCAAACACTATATAAGGTCAGGTATTACCATAGGTAACGCCCCCAACACTATATAACAGCCAGTATTGGCATATGTAACGCCCCCAAACACTATATAAAGTCATGTATTGGCATATGTAACGCCCCCAAACACTATATAAGAGCTGGTATTGGCATAGTTAACGCCCCCAAACACTATATTAAGTCATGTATTGGCATGGGTAACGCCCCCGACACTATATAAGAGCCAGTATTGGCATAGGTAACGTCCCCAAACACTATAGTAAGTCATGTATTAGCATATGTAACGCCCCTAAACACTATATAAGGGCATGTATAAGCGTAAGGCCCCTAAACACTATATAAGGGCATGTATAAGCATAAGGCCCCTAAACACTATATAAGGGCAGGTGTTGTTCCGTGTGCATATACATGTCCAAGAAAGACATGGGGAGAAAAAAGTGATGAGTAGATGATAGATCTCGACCACTCGTAAAATATCGTCTTGGAAGAGCAAAATTAAGAAAACATTGGCGAATCCCACAAATCAATGGGTTCTAACAAAATAAAAAAAACAAATCGTTGATGCGAACAAAAATCAGAGCGCATTTGTTCCTCTATTGCTTCCTGCATGAGGCCCGATGTTTCACTATAAATGCAAAACATCAAAACAAAGACAATGTGTAGCAGCCTATTGCCTTCATTTCCCTTTTCCCCAATTCATGTTTACTGAATGTCACAGTTCCCCTGAGTTGATTGGAGGGTTATTCAGATCACCTGTTCTTCAGGGTGCTCACTCCTAATGAAGAACTGAGAGCAGCTTGGTGCATTTACCTTCTCGGCCAATCAGGGTGGTACGACGCCCTTTCTTTAGGGCTTAAGAGAGGTAGGGAGCTGAACACTCAGGGTGTTCTGATCCTTCCTTCATGCAATGCAGACCTCATTTCACCAGATAGTCTTAGAAACTGTAGTCTTTAGGCTCTTTTGAGACTTCTTTGCAGTCTTAGCTTTTCTGATTGCTAAGATGCCATCAGTCTGAGCAAATGACTCTAAACACAGTCAACAGTCTTTTTCCATACCCTGCTGTCTAGTTCCTTAGTTGTACTGCTACATGCACAGCCTTGTTGGCATATTTCCACTTTTCCATCCTCAGTTAAATCAGCTTCAGTCGGGGCTGAAGGCTACGAGTTTGACAATGCAACAAAAAAAAATATCCGGGGGTGTTGAGTTAGAGGCTAGCAGCTCGAGGCTACATTAGCTGCTACTGGCAAAACACATTTCTCTTGACAAAACTGTTGGTGGTTGTGCAGCATTGTGGGTAATGTAGGCGCCCGGTTTTGACAAAGAAGAATAATCATGGATGTATAAAGAGGCGGTGGCGTTGGAGGCGGGGCCCCATTTAATTCCTATGAAAGTTGGTCATGAAGCAAAGAAGCCTGACTCCGGATCATCTGACGATCTTCAGCATCCATTGGGCCCATATTGCATCCATTGGGCCCATATAACCCCGCCTCCAAGCCTTTGGTGCAGCTTCGCTCTGAGGCTCATTCAAATGAACAGAGGAGGGGAAATAACTCATTTTAGGACAATGCATTTTACAACTTTTAGGATCTAATGATTTAAATAAGGACTATTCAAGTTTTGGGTCCAATGTACATGGAACCACCTATGTATATTCTGCTGTGTGCAATGCACTTGACGGGAGTTTGTAGGGTACAACAGGGTGCATACATACAGAGGGCTATAAAGGCCCAACGGCAAATAATCCGCCCATGTACACATCGTGGTTATCTGAGGAGAAAGAGTCGGGGCTGGTGGTGATGATGAAGGTTGAGCTCGACCTTGCTGCTAATTTGTTTTATTTAACACAACTGAAGTGTTGAACCTCCACTTATCAAATTACCTTGTCAGTGTTAATCTGTGAGGAAAGCAGGAAAAAAGCACAAAGAGGTGTTTACTCAGAGATGTTTTCACCTTGCTGTAACATTCAACGCCTCACCAGTGTGTGTGTGTGTGTGTTTTGTGTGTGGGTGTGCTTGCATTTGTTCAAGCAGGCTAATGCAAGCGTTATCATTATCTCAGAGAGCGCCGCAATTAAGACGTTCACATCCCGTGCTTGGTTCAGCGTATTAGCGCGATGGGAATGGCCAGAGGAGAGAATGTGTTGATGGTTTATCTTTTGAGGTTATTTAAAATCAGACTGACTCGCTGTTTCGGCACAATGCAGAAAACAACTTCAACGATAACCCCAATTAACATATTTATTCAAACGCTGATTTATTTACAGACGGAGCTATTTATCCCGTTTTTCCTGACCACTGTTTTCACAATAAGTTCTCTCATGAGGCTGCAGCCTTCGTGTGTAATTTGTGTTCTCGACTCACCTTGCTGAGGAAGGAAGGGGCATATGAATATCTCCCTAAATAATTACCTGAGATTTTCAACAACCAAAGCAAAATGATATCCCCCCGGTAGAACTCCAGAGAACTGAAACACTAAATACCTGCAGCGCACACTTTTTTAAAAATCCATAAGCTGATTAAAATGTGGTTATTTGCATTAAATAACAACAAACAATCTTGCAATATGATCACAGCAGCTGGGATGCCAAATCGGGGCAGGGACAATGGCTCCTTCTCCACTTCCTACCCCCTACTTCATCTTGATCTCAACTCCATACCTGTAAAGTTTTGCGTGGCCAAATCAGTCCAGGTGCATAAAGTAGGTGATGGCTCTTTCTCCTGCTTTGCTCAGACCACGCCCATCTTCAAACTCAGCCTTCATTTTGATCTCAACTACACGCCTGTAAAGTTTCATGGCTGCATCTTGCACAGTTGCGACGCCGGTCACAAAATCTAGTCCACAGACATGTAACAGCCTGGCTGGTTGCACAGAAAGGCGTGTGAATGACGCGATAATGCGCGATGCAAAACCGTGCAATAAGAACGCCGTTCTTGCTTTCGGCGTGTCATTTGTATTGCCATGTAGTTTGTGCTGACTGCAATGTACATATATCTGCATGAATATGCTTTGCTCAGAGTGAGGGACGTGGAATAAAAAGAGACCACTTATGGTAAGCAGGTGGATATGTCCATCAAAGACTGGACTTTTAACCAGGAATGTTTTGATTTGTGAGTTACGTTAGTGACGTTTGTGTTAGTGACGTGTGTTTTACTGACATTTGTGGCGTGTTTTCTGTACTTATGTTACCTTAATTCCTTACGTATTGTACTTAGTTTACATACTTGTTTACGTACTTACTTTAAGGCCAACCATGACGTTTTTCCTGAACCTAACTAAGTGGTTTTGTTGCCCCCTGCTGGTACTGCACCTTATTACATGCGTATGATATTCACGAAAAACGTGACGCTGACACGGGTGGGTCTGTTACATGCTTTGGCGTGATACTGGGTTGCATATAAACATCATGATGTTCCACCCACAACAATCACTTGGTGAAAACAATACCAGTCTAAATTCACAGTGCAAGTTATTATTTTTTATTTTTTGCAGGCTCACTCATAACAATATACAGCCACACACACACACACACACCGTCCTCCATCAGGACATATAAGACACAGCATGTCCCAACCAGCAGGCTGTCACTTCAACTAAAATGCTGGGTTTGTTTAGCTGGAGCCTCATGCGTGCAAGATAAATTGATTTTTAAAACAAAAATCACAGTGATGCTCACTCTGGTTACCCCAGTGAGGCTCCTGTCATACTGATTACCATTGTTTGTCTCTCCGATATTGACCTTCCACCACCAACCACAGCGAGGGCAGGGTTAATCTCGTCTTTGCTCTTTAAAAATTAAACACACACACACATGCTGATTTATATTTGATATCCCTGAGCTGGATTCATAATGCATTGCGCTGCGTTCTGTGTACCAAATCAAAGATCATACATTGTTGTAGAACAAGGTGTAATGTGTTTCAGAGGGACCGCTGCATGTTCGTGTGGTTGAGTTAGAAAAGACCAACGGTATAAGAGACAAAGATGAATAGGTAGAAGCTTACTATTTACATTGACATGATTATGCATGGTGTCCTCCGCCGCTACCTCTGAATAAAATTAGTTTCCATTATCGGCGGATTGTATGAAAATTCACGGCTAATGCTAGAATGTGCGCAGAGTGTGTGGACACAGTCAGGAGAGTGGCACCGCATTAGCATAACATCAATGTCAGGCTTACACCCCTGAATCGAACTAATCAGTATTCCCACTGTCATATTAGTGTGGCACTCAGAATCTAAAATATACAGGTATCTAGTAATATCACCAATCAGCCATGTCTATATGTGCTGCAGTGCACGCTCTAATGGAATTTTAGAGAATATGAAAATGCACCTCTGCCGTCCACAAGAGTAAATTATAAACGAGCAAAGGCTGGGAGAGGTGTTGTAGGCCTCCTGTGACGAGAGTTCACATTATCTCCGTTGTTGTGAGTAGGCAGCCTGGCCATACTAAATGGTATATGAATCTCACGGTAATTCGCAAGAATTTTCGCGTGCAATGAGAACACCGTTCTTGCTTTGGGCGTGTCATTAGTACACCATGTAGTCTGTACGGACTACAATGTAAACTCATCTGCATGAATATGCTACGCTCAGAGGTAGTGACGTAATAAAAAGTGACAGAGACTCAATCAGGAGACCGGTGTTCATGTCCAAAAGTGTTGAGTTAATTTGAAGTGACGTTTGTGACGTGTATTTTCTTAGTTTAGGTACGTATTTTACTTAGTTTACGCACATATTTGATGTTTTTAGTGACATTTGTGACGTTTTCCATACTTCTATTATGTTGTTTCCGTACGTATTTTACTTAGTTTTAGGTTTTTAGTGAGGTTTGTGTCGTGTTCTCCCAAACTTACGTTGTTTTCGTACGTATTTTACTTAGTTTACGTACTTATTTTAAGATCAACCATGATGTTTTTCCTAAACCTCAGGGGTTTTGTTGCCTAAACCGAATGGCGACCGTTACTGTAGTTTTCGTGCGTGGCGTAAAAATGACACCCGAAAAGAGCCGTACAAATGACATGCAAAAGGGCCAAAATGCGTCCTCATGTCATGCTATTTATACGCTTTCCAATGAGATCTGGTTGCAGCAGGACAATGGTTATGTTCCAGCAACATGTTCTGCATGTAGGTATGATGTAGGTACAGTTACAGGTGGTTGTATTTACAGGCTTTTTTCCCCTCTAAAGTGATCTGAGGGTTCTTTAGTTTGCCACCATCTTCTTTCATATGTTTCATATGGAAAAGGGGTTGAGTATAAATGTTAATAAAAGACTTAAACTGCTAGCTTGACAGCTGTGAGCACTAACAAAAACCATGTTTGTTGTTTACGTTCATGATGATGATTTTGGGGGAGTGGTTTTGCAGGTTTTGGTGACTGTCATTGGAAAAGAGATGGCAACACTGGACTGGGTTTCTCGGTTGGATAATTTTAAAAATCTAACGTAGTCTTGTTAATCTTTCAACATTACCAACCCCAGCTTTAAATCAACAGTAAAGAACAAACTTAAAAATGAAGTAGCATGTTGATCCTTGATGCAGACACGGACCAGATTTGGTGATTTTGAATTTTTCAGATAAACTGAAGAGTTCCTTTTTATGAGTTGAGAAGTTTTACTTCTTATCAAATACAACTGTTATTTTTTCTTAGCCAACGTAAAGTTTTTCAACAAGACGGTAATGAAAAATTGTGAAGCAAAAAGCAACTGAAAGAGAGGGAGAAAAAAAAAGTAAAACCTCCTCCAGCTCATTCTGTATGCGGAAACACGCATGCTGAGATCCATCCCATGCATATACAGAACAGTAATGTCTCTCTGAGCTTTCAGCATTGACTTATAAAAGAGTGCCATGCTATGCTCTCTGTGGAGAAAAGGTATATTTCACTCAGCATTGCTTCCGAGTGTCGTTTGTGATTAACACTTTCTCCGACTCTCCTGACTCTTCATTATAACGCTCTAAATGGACTAACAATGCTATTTTCATTATGTAAAGGTAAAATAAGGGAGCAGCACATTCACATATTCCCTGATCATCGGACACAATGAATATGCATTATCTTATCTAACTAATGGGAGCAATGGCAGAGAGTTTAAAGAAGTGATAAAGTGAAGAATATGAGGGTCTACAGCATGTTGGTGGTGAATCACAGTTCATGGATAACACCACTCCCCAGAAGCGCTTTGCTCTACAGTATGTGGTGAAGTAAGTGACCAGCTAATTCCCGCTACGTTCCCATAGGCTGCATATTACAGTATGCATGTATAATGCAGACAATGATTTGCAATTCATTCTTGTGCAGAATGCAAGACATGCACATGCTGTACCCATATAAAGCACGTTTGGCATGTTAGAATCATATGGGAGGTGATTTATTATGGTCAGTGCAGAATAGCAATTTTAAACATGCTGCAACAGTGCATTTTTTACTACATAGCAACTTACAGAAATGCAAAGCAGCGTATACTCATGAGAAGAGAGCATACTGACCTTTTATATGATATGCTGATATCAGTCAATTACCATTCTGCAAAAAAGAGAAATATCCAGAATGGGGTAAAGCCCTTGTGTTTCCAGCATTTTTTAATAAGAGGAAGGCAAACTTCGTACCATTTACTGTATTGTGGGAGCTACTTCTGTTACTCCATTGCAATATTTATGGGATTCTTTAAAGTGGCTATAATCTATATTTTTATAATAACAATGTACAATATAAAATGACAGTTTTAAAGGGGTCACTCGTAGTGATGAACCTACAGAGACTTATTGGCTGAATCTGCAGCTGCACTCGGCTTTATGGAGCTTTATAGTGATTTTCAGCTCATTGTCATTGTTTGTGCGGACCGCAACTTCGCTGTTTTGATTCACTCTCACGGCTCTCATAGCTTGGTTTTCAGCAAAATACTCTACAAACCCACAGTTCACTACGTGCTCAGCAGCAAACAACAGACAAAGTCAGAGACTAGTGGCGCATTTAGCAGCTAAAGAGACAGATATTTCCTTTAGGAGTTGGTGGAGACCAAAAATGGAGCTAAAAGTGTTCGCCATATGAACTTAAAAGGTGATGATATACAGTATATGTCAGTGTGAAATAGTTAATGCAGGTTTAACAAATTATGTCCATAAACACACGCTTTTTAATGTCATAAGTGTTGTTTTCTCTCATGTTGACGTTGTGCCATTGAGTCACATGAAGTTACGTCCGTAGCTTACGTTACGTTACCAACGTACCGGTACGTATTTTGAGTGCTTTTGTTGCATAGACCTAACCACCACAACGTTAACCACGTGTTACAAAGTTAACCGCAACTATATCTGAACGTTAACCATGCACGAACCGTTAGCGTCAAGATACTACACAAAAGGCGGGGCCAAAAGTCTCTTACGATTTGACAATTTTTAATTAACTGCTAAAATCAATCTGGGACACACACCCCTTTTTTAAAAAAACACATTTTACAATGTTTTGGTTTTGCAACATAGAAAGTATATACAATGATTGTAAATTCAACTTATGAATGACTTCATTCTTAAGTCATGTATAATACTTCATGTCGTTCACATTCCTAGAAACCCTGTGTGTCTGAAAGCCGCTCTCGCAGTCATACAGAGACCTGTGCAACAGCAGACAGCCTCTGCACATTGTGAAGAATACCAGATAATGGTCACGACATTCCAGGCTGCAAAGCATTCTGGGGCAATGCACTGGGCAGCAAAATGACACGTCAAGCCACTTTGCTGCCTAAAAGGATCAACAGCTACTTGTCTGCCTGCCACTTGCACAGCAGCTTTGCCTTCTGGCAGACAATGCTTATTGCTTAGCATTCTTTAAGCTGTCTAGAAGCTACTGTATATAACAATGTTTGGCTGTTTGCAAGGCTCAGTGTCATTTTGGTGCTTAGCGTGAAGAGTGTCCCGCCATATTGTTTTGCCGCTTGGCAGGCATCGCAAATATCCGCAGAAGCCTTGAAGCTACGTGTTATTATTTTCTCTGTGGGAGATTGTGGTTTTGATGTGTCGTAGGCCGGCGTGTTATACATCACCGCGGACATTGTCAAGTATTCTCTAGGTTGACTGGAAATTGCCTCAAAAGATAAGAACATTCATAAAACCTCGAGAGAAAAAAACAAAAGCATAGCATTATATATGTTCTGAATGATATCAAAACTTATTTCCAACTCTTTATCGATCTCCCGAACTAACTCTCAAATCAAAATCAATGTATTTCCCAAAAATGTTGTACTGTTCCTTTAAGACACACTCACAAGATGATAAAAGTGAGCTTAAAAACATTTGTTTTAAAATATTGAGAATTACGTCTACCTTTTTATTTCTCTCTCTCTTCTCATTCTTAAGCCAAAAAGAGGGAACTTCAAAATAAAAGTCCAAAAATATTCTCTTAAAGGTGCAGTGTGTAGGATCTGGCGGCATCTAGCGGTGAGGTTGCAGATTGCAACCAACTAAAACGTCTCCCGTGTGCCGGGCATGTAGGAGGACTACGGTGGGCGACAGAAAAACATGAATGTCCCTATGTAGAGCCAGTATTTGAGAAGAGGACCCGCTCTATATTTAGATATAAACGGCTCATTTTAAGGCAACAAAAACAAAACAATTCTTATTTTCAGATGATCATACACTAAAGAAAACAAACGTATTAATATTATATTCCATTTCGACCCATAGATCCTCCTAAATGTTACACGCTGTTCCTTTTCATTGCAAATATTTCCCAAATACTGTGTCTGCACATAGGGTAGCATAGTATTTTCCCAAAATGGTTTCATTATTAACATCGTCTTTTGAAATAAGAATATACATTATGCTTCTCCTATTAAATAAAAGTCACTAAGAGAGTCCAGATAACACTCAGTGGATGCCAACCTTAACCCCAGCATGGTGCACATCTTGTCCTGGATTAAATAGCTTCCTATCTGCAGAAAACTCCCACCGCGCACTAGTCCAGCCTATATTTTATTCTACTGGAAAAACTCTTATAATACTTTTACATACTGAAACTTTCAGAGGTAAATCGAGTGCATGATTCCCTTTGAAGAGCCAGGCACAGCTGGCCAGCTGTTGGCCAACAACGTGGGGGCCGAGGATGACCTCTTTCTGAACCCCGTCCACATAATTTTACTGCACTGTAAGCGTCTGTGTGTCAGAGCTCGTCTGCCTTCTAATGATCAAACGCAGTCTGAACATGTCGCTGCACTAACTGAAGTCAATTAGAGGTCTGATTCTTTCTAACCTGTGGAATCGACTGAGGCAGAAAGCCACAACACTGGGTGGATGCTCTTCTGCAGAGGAAAGAGACGCTCTGACAGCCAGTGTTTAATCTGTCCATGTCAATCCATCACTGTCACTGTCACAGGCGTACACATACCCGGGGCGGATGATAGAAAAAAAATATGTTGGGAGCGTCACATCGCAAATTTAGGTCAGGTCAGAAATACAGTACGGAACATTTTTTCCTAATAAATATTACTTTTGTTTTGGATGTTTTATTGGTGTCCTTGTACCCAAACTCATACGTAATGTCAAGTAAAATTGAATTGAGGGAAATATCACATAATAAAATGATAATTCATTCTGCTTCATGACTCACTCTTCAATGTGTTTCTACGCTTTTTAAGTCTGAAAGAATTCAATTTTGTAAAAGGGTAATTTGAGTTTTTAAAGAGCATAATTGTGTTTATTGATGACAGGATCTGACGCTCTAAGAGGGGAAATGCTTAAAAAAGAAAAGAAACTGTAAACCAAAAAAAAATAAAAAGGAAAAAACTCGAAATAAATAAATTTCCAGTGCAGCATACAGTACATGTGTGTTAAAATAATAATGTTACCATACTTGTGAATAGTAATCGATAACCGTACAAAGGATTCCAAGATAATCCCAGTGATGGTCTAGATGGTCTGTACGTTGCAAAAGCTTTTTATAACATTAGAGAGTATCTGAAATGAAGAGAGTGACCCAAAGTCAATGCCGGTGCATTAAAGACTCCATCATGCTATTACTGAGACCAAAGTGAGAGGGGGGTGCAAATGAAAACCCCTATTGTGTTAAACTGACCTCAGCAAATATGAGGATACATTATAAGCTTTTACCTTGTGAGGAATCACATTATAAGACCCATCAGGGTTTCACAGAGCTTTCAGCTCCGACACCGAGTCTGCAGGGGAAGGTGGAGGGGAGAGTGCGGCGAGATGAGCCACCTTTCACCCCGAGGCATCTTTGAAAATAAGGTGAAGACAGTAATGTCTCCGATGATGGTTTGAGGTCTGTGAGATTTAAATTATCCGTCGTAAACTGTGTGATAAAAATCTACAATTCAATGTAGATTGACAGTAAAATAACATTATCATGCAGCGATTTAGAGTTCTAATCGTACATTTGGGTTAAACTCAAACTGCAGCTTTTTTTTAAATAGAGTTTTTAAAGTACTTATTTCAAATAGTTCTGCCCAAGCAATTTTGAATTGAAAGTACTGTGGACAATGGTATTCTTACCTCAGACCGGCACATAGAGGGTGGTAATGGCCGAGTGTGAGAGAGTTACTATAAAAGGGCCCTGCCAGTAAGAGTGGGATAGAGAAAGAGACGCTGTGGACAATGCTACTCTTAAAGGTACATTATGAAACTAGTGCAGAATTACACTAAAATGTTTCTTTCAGAGGCGTCTCCATCGTCCAAACTCTCCGCCGAGCTTGCACATTCTTTAATAGTGTGATAAGGACAAAGATAGATCTTGCATGAGCGCAACAATAATTTCATTATTTGAACACACACAACGTTCTCTGTAATTGATATTTGATCATCGTATCCTCATACAACAGTTTATATGATATCCTACAATAAGTTATTCCTCATTTTTCGTGCGTTCCCCTATGAATATCCAGCAACGCCTGTCAATACCCGCAAATCAATATTAGTTGGTAATTGGAGGGTGTGTTGTAGAATAATGTGTAGAAACTAGGGATGTCAAACTGAACGCAAATTCGTTTTAACGCCACTAATTTCTTTAATGTGTTAAGGCAACTTGCGATTTTTAGGTCGTAGCGGGCTCAGTTTTAGAGCTAGAGTGAAGATACTGATATCGCGTGAAATTAGAAAAACCTAAAGAATCCATTGGTATCAACCACGACATACTAGCTTGTTGCGAAGGAGGTTAAATAACGTTTCAAACTTGCACTAAAAACTGTCATTTTCAAAGGGGTCCCTTGACCTCTGACCTCCAGATATGTGAATGTAAATGGTTTCTATTGGTACCCACGAGTCTCCCCTTTACAGACATGACCACTTTATGATAATCACATGCAGTTTGGGACAAGTCATAGTCAAGTCAGCACACTGACACACTGACAGCTGTTGTTGCTTGTTGGGCTGCAGTTTGTTATGATTTGAGCATATTGTTTTATGCTAAATGCAGTACCTGTGAGGGTTTCTGGACAATATCTGTCATTGTTTTGCATTGTTAATTAATTTCCAATATAAATATATGCATACTTTTGCATAAAGCAGCATATTTGTCCACTCCCAAGAGTATTAAATACTTGACAAATCTCCCTTTTCAGGTACATCAGATAAAAAACGTGCAATTAACCATGGACCATCATGCTATTAATAGCGATTAAATATTTGAATCCCCTGACAGCTCTGGTAGAAACACAAATGTTTCTGCGCTAAACAACCACATGACACTTAGATGTGCTTCTGAGTTTCTTTTTAAGTATTCGTCTAGTCACCGGAGTACTTTACCTGATGGAATACCTTGAAATATGCTAGCCCAGGTTTTCTGTTACCAACCATCCCTGCTGTGGGCAAGACAGTGATGCAAGCTCCGAAAGTAAAAACCTCTTCAAAGAGCGTCTGCCCGGTGCTACCCTGCTGTGTTGGGCCTAAGCTGTGTTCATTAAGAAAAGTCACACTCTTCTCAAAGTGCTGAGGAATTGACAAAAGAAAAGTAATTGTCTTGGTATCGGCGGCTCAAGCAACAGTTTTCCTTCTTCTTTGCGAAAGAGTCGAACGACCCTTAAAAGAGAGTTGGTTGTTAGTATTCTTGTGTGATATGGTGGGGAACGTTTGACACGTCTTGAAACAGCAGAATAGCCTGTCTTCGAAAATTCACCGCTGCATTAAAATACTTGGCAACCGTTTCTGCGTTCACCCCCCTAGAAACACTAGTGGCATCTGCTTGCGAAACAATGAAATGAAAATGAGACGCAGTGCAGATTGATGTTTTTCCTCATTCCTTGAATCACACAGTCTAATAATGTAATCGCAAGTCTGTCCTTCTTTGCATACGCCAGTCTTACTTTACTGTTATGGAGCTCTCAGTCATTAAAGTCTGCTGCAAATCATAGTGTTGTTTACCATAAAAAAATGTCACAGGAAGCATCGGAGCCGTTTAAGTTGTGGAAGCGTGCCAAATAGTTCACTTAAACGAAAGAGGGAAACCATCAGACTCACACATGCATTATATTACTGACACTTTTGGCATCACGCTGAAATATTGCACCGATAGACTCCCAGCGATGATAAATGTGTGATGATGGGGAGGAGGATTAGTATGAAAAATGTTTGTACGCAACATCTTTGCGTGGATAATTGTCAGTTGAACAAAAAGCCCAAACAGCAGATGTTTCATTCCCGAGATGGAAAGCCTCGTGGCGATGATAATGAAGGTAAACCCAGAAAGAAAAACACACACACACACAATACATCTATTTTGTCGGGGGTTAGCTTCCTGTAGAGTCTGTGGCGGGGTTATAGATGCCGGTTAATGCTCGCTAAATTACCATAACAACAAGCGAACGGTACATCAGGAGACAGGTGTTTGCAAACTGTCAGGGAGAAGATTTTCAGTCACTAAACGTGAGATTAACATCAGCCATCACAGTGACACGACTGGCTGCTGCCTGCGTAACACTGATTGCTGAAGCTTCTGAAGACAGGTAGTGTGTTTGTGTCATTCTGAGCCGTGTGGCGTGTAAGCCTATTTGAACTTCGTTTGTGACTTAACTATGCTCTGCGAAGAAAGGAAGAACTCTATTCTATGCTTTGCATTGAGCGGAAACCTAATAATTCAGTCTGTCAAGGCTAGGGCTATAGACTTGTGAAGTGTGACATGGAATGTATGAATGGTGGTGCATTTTTTTAGTGTGCTGTTATGAGTCAAAAGTGCAAAAAGAAGTGTGATTGTATAGAAGTCTATGAGAAAATGAGCCTACTTCTCACTTGATTTATTACCTCAGTAAACATTGTAAACATGAGTTTATGGTCTCAATCGTTAGTTTCAAGTCTTTTTTATGGTTTCATTTAGAGTCAGATAGACCATAAAGCAGGGGATGCTTTAGGGCGTGGCTACCTTGTGATTGACAGGTCACTACCACGGCGTTGTCCAGTCTGGGAGTTGTCCGTGTTTTTGTCTTACAACCTTAACTCTTTACAGTGTGTTGTCAGTTTGTGAAAGTTAATTATAACCTTTTTGGTTGCCTAAAAATGTCTTATTCATCATTCTGTTGTACTTAGCTCCACCCTCTCGTGTCACTTCTGGTTGCAAAAACCAAGATTGCGACAGCCAAAATGCCAAACTCGAGGCTTCATAATAGTATTCCGCAAACCAATGGGTGACGTCACGGTGACTACGTCCACTTCTTAGCAAGTTTCAAGTCTTCTTCAATACAGCATGATGTTCATTTAGTAAATTATGGTCCCATTTAGAGTCAAATATGCTTTAGGGCATGGCTACCTTGTGATTGACAGGTCCCTAACACGCCATTGTCCGGTCTGGGACTAGCCCAAATTTTCGTCTTAGGACTTTAACCCTTTCACGGTGTGTTT
This sequence comes from Helicolenus hilgendorfi, assembly GCA_916700815.1. Classification (NCBI taxonomy): domain Eukaryota; kingdom Metazoa; phylum Chordata; class Actinopteri; order Perciformes; family Sebastidae; genus Helicolenus; species Helicolenus hilgendorfi. Next base: position 6,369 of record CAKALG010014691.1, on the reverse strand, counting down.
TCAATTCATTAAAGTTAATTATAACCTTTTTGGTCGTGTAAAATTGTCTTATTCAGAGTTTGGTTGTACTTGGCTCCATCCTCTTGTGTTACTTCTGGTTGCAAATAACCAAGATGGCGACGGCCAAAATGACGAACTCGAGGCTTCATAATAGCAGTCCGCAAACCAATGTGTTCTTATGTAGAGTACAGTCATAGGCTATGTTCCCAATCTCATTCCTTTTTCTAATTACTTTTAGTACGTACTGCAGCTGCCCCTTACAAAGTACGTACTGTTGCATGCAGTATGCATACAATTGGGACATACTACTTTGTGATTGATTGTGCATCAGAAAAGCATGCTGGCTTGCATACTGCAAAATGCGACCAGATATAGCAGGACATCCTGGTATTTTGGGCATACTGCATTTGACATACTATGTATTAGGACATACTAAATACTAAATGGTAGTATGAGTATTGGAATGCACAGTCTGTTTATTCCCAGTCTGCCTGCTACCTCCTACCTGCATACCATGAAAAATATATATAATACTTGTACATACCTCGGGTCTCTAAAGACCGTATAAACGTCCTCAGCAAACATCAGAAAAACAAGTATTCTCACTAAGTTTGACATTTTGACATGAGAAACGAGACGGGGGAGTTGAGAGCGTAACTGAATGGAAAGAATGAATTAGATGGAGTGTAATATACTTTCAGGTCTCTAAAGACCTGAGGAGTGCATTTACAGTAAGAGTTGAGAAGGGAATACAATAGATGATTGACAGCTCTCTCCCTACAATCACACATGAACCCTGCCTTCTCATGATTGGAGAAATGACTAATGATAGTTAACTGAATATCTTCAAACAGCCCTGCCACACATCCATTAGCTGCTCTTGCACCTGCAATGCCTAGCTTCCAGCAGTTGAAGAATAATAGTTCATATATTTTCTCTAGGAATGGCAGTGTTGGTTTGTTGGTAGAAGGGTGACGCAGCATGCAGCCTGCAAATCATGCAATTTTAGCAATCAACTGCCCTTCCAATTGCCATGGCTTCCTCCGGCGGTGGATAACACTCCCGGTACCGCTCTTAAATGTCGGCGTGTTTGCTTCGCAACAACTCCTAATCTATGTTTTCCGCCGCCTTGAGCGCCTTATACTCATTTGTTACTTTCCACCTCGTCGTAGGTCCAAGCAAAGAAATCTCTGCTCTTACTTTTCACCATTGCCTTTCTTCCTCCGTAGTATTTTGTGCAACTATAAGCAACCAACCGCAGAGTAGACAATCTGCTTCCTGTTTAATGGTCATGTAATATGCGTTTTCAGGCGTGTATGGACGGAGATGATTTTCTGAAACAGTCAAGGGCGAATTCACAAAAGGATTGCGTGGCTTTTGCGTCTGCTAAACCTGTTGCAAGTAAACCGTGTTATTCCCAAACGGTGAAATGCACCGCTGACTGCGCTGCCAAGCAAATAACGTCTCAGTGCTCCTGTGCTGTTTGCATGTATTTAAATTAGGTGATATGATACAATTGGTGCAAAATTGTCCCCTTTCCTTGCAAATGAGCCTCATGGCAAAAAACAGTCCAATTCACAAAGATCAGTGCGTCTTTAGAGAGTTGATGGTAACTGAAGCGCATAAGGTGTCTGCTCAAACTCATTTACGAGAATGTAATTCATATTTTCCTCATTAATGATGTATTATATCACCCACCTGCATCTTTGTGCTCTGCGACATATGTGGGCACAATGAAAGGAGAGATATTGGCCTGAGTCTGACCCGAATCAACTCAAAACGCGTGTGTTACCTTGTCGTGCTTGCGTGTTTGCGCTGAAATATCATCAGCGCAATATCTTTTGTGCATCGGACCTTGAGACGGGGCAAATAGCAGTTGCAAATGATGTCCAATTCATGATGCATTCTTCGTGAACTCGCCCCTCAGCGTTTTAAAACAAAAACATACTAGTGTGGATGTAGTCTATGTTAGATATTGTGACTCTTGTGCTACCATCACACTACCACTGGCACTTGTGGTAACAGTGGCTGCTGTTTAACAAAAGTTAGACTCTCACAGGGGCTGTTCATAATGAAAACTCCACTTTAATAGAGCCCTCCACCCATTTTGCTATTAGCAGCTAATGTAGCCTCCAGCTGCTAGCCTCAAGCAGAGATGAGACTGCAGCGGTTTGGTGAGTTTGCTCGCTCACTTCTTTCTAACTCCACACCCACAGATTTTTTTTTTCCATTTCAAATTTATCAGATTTCATGCAGCTCCCTCCGGAGCTACAAAAGGCTTTATACCACTTTTTCCGCATATGCGGTAGTACTCCCCGAGACCTGTAAACAGACTTTGATGTGAAAATAGGTGGAGCTCCCCTTTAACTATAATGCCATGCAACAGCCAGAGTTACTTGGAGGAACTGTTGCACCATGAAACAAGTTCATCTTTGATGAAAGCAGCACATTTCTGGACCGTGTCAACAACTTGCTCCTAAACGCTTCAAAATCAGGCTTCCGTTTTCCCACCTAGTTTTGTGTTATCCCTCTTTAGGCTTTAGGTTTCCACCTCAACCCTCTGAGCTAGATAAGCACATCAGCACTCCATCAAGGTTAAACAGACAAGCCGAGGAGTTCTGCTGCAACATTTGGGATATGAGGCGCACACGTGAAGCAGCTGAAGTGAAATCTAAAGGCTACGTGACAGTGACGAAAACACAGTCAGACAATTGCTCAGAGACAAAAGTTTTAGGCACCATTGGCAGAATAAAAGGCCACAATCCTCTCCTTACATAAGCAGTCATGGAACACAACGCATTTTTCAATGGCTCTGTGAAAACACACTATGATTTATGGGGGGAAAACCAACCTGATGAGCAGAGGCTGAATACGGCGTGGAGCGTAGGAAAAGTGGGTAGAGTGAAAGAAGAGAATGTGTGAAATGAACAGTAATTAATGTTGAATAAGGAAGGCTAGAAGAAAAGGCCAGCACGTTCTTCTCATCCAGCCTGGCACTAATGGGAATATGATTGCATTCTGTCTTTTTTCCCTCCTCATGAGGCTTCTTTGTCTAATTCAATCAATACTTCAGGGCATTGAATGCACTCCGAGTGGGTGGTCTGAATGAGCTGAATCAAAGCAAAGCGATTCAGACAGCAAACGCAACCAGTTTGACCTGTGGTCTAATTTAGTGAAAAGCCTGAAAATGCTGGAATGTTTTACCTTCAGAAAGCACGAAAAAATCCACTGCAAAACAAAAAAAAAAGTCACACAAAATTGGGACAACAGTGTTTCCAGAATAATTGAATCCACACCAGCAGAACTGTAACCTCCCCCGCTAAGCACAGTAATATGTTTGAGATTCACAGCTGGATCTTGCATTACGTCAAGTCATAACAGAAGTTGACATGTGTGTGATGGAAGAACATCGTATGTTCTGGGAGGAGGCAGAGGAACCCGATGCACCGAGGGCAGCTCATGTCAGCCGCTACAGTGTTTCTCAGCAACCTTTTGAACCTCGCCTGACTCCAATTAACTTGGCCAAGCCCTGTAACACAAAATGTTGACAGGGATGAATGACAACTGACCAAAGGTCCGACCGAGACCATCTAAGAGATTACATCTTTAATATATTGTTAAACGGTATGGGTGTAGCACAGTGAAATGAAAATGCAAGACAAAACTACTTATTCATACCCGAGCCTTTCAACACCATACAGTGAACATTTGAGCAGTTGTATCTAATCGGATGCAATAACCTTCATGCAAATTTATGAATTTTCTCACTATGTCTCTGTTACTTTTGTTTGAAGGTACATTTAACAAACGCAGGTCTTTCACTCAGGAGACCGCTGTACGTGTCCAGCGTGAAACCAAATCAAAGTTGAGTTACTTTACCGTAGCTTTGTTTCGTAACTTCCGGACTTTACTGACGACAGTTACGTAACAAGCGTAGTTATTTGAACCCAAACCACGATCTTTTCGGCGATCCTGACTGGCGTTACCGACTTTCAGAGGCTGTAGCAGGTTCAGTTTTTAGAGCTAGAGTAAAGGTACTGGCACCATATGAAACTGGACGACTTAAAGAATCCATTAGTACCAATCATGTTAGAGAAGGAGGCTAAATAACGCTCCAAAGTTAGGCTAAATTTTGGCAAGGGAAAAACTGGCATGGCCATTTTCAAAGGGGTCTCTTGACCTCTGACCTCAAGATATGTGAATGAAAATGGGTTCTATGGGTACCCACGAGTCTCCCCTTATTAGCCCATTATTTTGAAACGTGACCTCACTGTATAAAGTAACCTGTTGTGACCTTCAGGATAATCACAGCCTCATGACTCTTTACAGACTTCCGGACTTTAGTAACGCCAGTTACGTAACAAGCGTAGCTATTTGAACCCATCCACTATCTTTTCCTAAGTCTATCCAAGGACTTCTGTTGCATAAATAAACCTAAAAACTAAATGTGTTGTCAACTCTGTGACCCTAACCATGCAAACCACAAAATGCCAAATGTTATACAAACTCTTTCATGTTACAAGCCTGACATACAGAACGTCAAATTGCATAATGGCTCGAGGACCATTTAGCATGATTTTGCTTCTAAAGTGGAACTGACAATTACAATATCAGAGTGAAATGCCAGCGATCACAGTCCTCGCTGTGAAAAGGGGGCGTTCAATATATTTCCGGTTGCTGTAATCAGTCCTGTGTGGTTCAACCTCAACCTCAATGCAGACGGGTCCAAACATCCTCACTCATGCACATCACTCAGCTGTTCTCAGCTCTCCTCCCACAGTAATTGTGTTTTTCTTTGCACTTCAGCTATGAAATTGCTTCTGTTGCCTCTCCCCTTCTTTTCTTCTCTCATTTCATCCAGATATTTTATCAACTTCAAGTTATTTCTTCTATGAAAGCCATGTGACTGTGGGCTTTACAAGCTGCAACAGGACTTTTTAGAGGTATAATGCACTCCTAGGAGATGCAATAAAAAGGGAATAACTTAAGATCAAACTTGTAATGCTCAAACAAATCCTTCTCTGTTCAAGGATGGCAATATTTTATACTTTTGCTTTTGTCAAGAAATCTCTTATACTCATTATTAGAGGTCCAAAATAAGGGATGAGCTTGACTACAATTAGCTCATGCTTATGAATAAGTAACCAGTTAAACTAGAGGCTATTTAGATCAATATGGGAATGTCCTTAGTTCTGCAGGTATTTGGTCATAAACCAAAATATTAAATGGTTGAAAATTTAAATTTACGGTTCTGATGATGTCACTAGATGGAAACTCAGGGGATCGCCAAAACCATTATGGTTCATCCTCAGGGGACTACGGGTATCTCAACATCCCAACTCGTCACATACTTGGTGTCACTTTGCGAGGCAACAAAACCACTTAGTAAGATCTATGAAAAACAACATGGTTGGGCTTAAACTGCTACGTTTGTAAAATGAAACTGAATGCGGGACACGAACGAACAGCTGATTGGTACGTGAAAATGAAACTTAACACACAGGACACAGATGGCAGTCTCCTGGATGAAAGCCCTGTTTTTGTTGGACCCATTCACCTCACCGTTAGTGGTCCTTTCGCTCTTGAAACTACGCCACCACACTCCCGGCGCACTTCCTCTGAGTGTTTACCGTTGCCGCGTATGGGTTTACCTTGTAGTTAATACAGTAGAAAGCTCTGGGCATCTCATACTGGCGGTATCACTGACCGGTGGCTGTGACACATCCTCCGTATTTGACGCCCTGGGAATGAGAACGGGCTGGGTACCTGCCCTAAAATGTCACGGCAATCCATCCTGTAGTTACTGAGGTATTTCACTCAAAGGCCAAAAAATGTCAACCTCACAGTGGCACTAGAGGAAAAAGTCATGGGATCACCAAATTCAGAAGGGTTCATCCTCTGGGGACTATGGATATCTGTGCTAAAGGTCGTGGCAAACCGGATGGATGGATGCAATTTACATACATCACAAAAACGTGCATCACTGTACAAAAAACACTGTATTTACAAATCTGTATAGACATACCTACTTTACTTTAAACTAGATAAAAGAAATAAAAAATACAGTATATAATAGTTGTTGAGACATTTCTGTCTGGTCCAAAATGGTGAACTGATCGACTCACATTCCCATCCTTAGAAGCATGCTGCTATATGGCAAAACAAAAAAAAAAGGATAACCACCCACACCACAATTCCCCCAACCACCCCTCGACAAACACATATGAACTCCCATAAAGCACACACAAATACATACACCGGCAGTACTGAAACAGGTGACTGAGTAAACAGATAAAAAGAGTAGTGACCCCCCACCGACTCCAGCGAGGAATGACACGCCGCCTGCTCGACGCTCATCAGGAGGGAGCC
>CAKALG010014690.1:0-18462 GCA_916700815.1 Helicolenus hilgendorfi | reverse complement strand
TTTGTGTGCATGTTTTCTTTTTGCATATCGCTCCTTGTGTAGTTTTCCCTCATTAGGAAAGATGAAGATTTGTCTTCCCTCTCTTATGGTCTTTATTCCTCCGTTGTCACTGTGACTCTGTTTCGCCTCGCTCTGAAGTGAAGTGAAGGGAAGAGGAGAGGGAGAGGATGTGATTGTGGGAGAGAGAAAGATAGGGGGAGAGACAGAGAGATAGGAGGGAAGGAAAGGAAGGAGGGATCTGTGGGAAGAAGGGGGGATCACATGACTCACTGGGTGCTAAAAATAAATGTTGGTCATTCTCTCGCTCTCGGTGTCTCTATCTCACACACACACACACAGTATTGAAAATGTTCCATCTTTTGAAAGGAGCTATAGGTTTGTGGTTTCAGTCGATGCTCAAAATGCAAAGGCCTGAAACTGTAGCACGGGTGTTTTTGTATGTGTATAATCGAAATATTTTAGTGTAAAGAAATAAGGCATGAACAATGTGGGGAATCTGTCTTGTTTCTATTTTTCGGACCGTTATTGCAAGAGTTGGTATGAAATTAGCTCACCTTTAGTAAAATGTTACATTTTGTCTGATGATACTATTAAAGATTGACAAAATATTCCTAAATCCAGTTCTACTTATTATATTTCTTGGAGCTTTTTGCCACATCTCATGGCCTTTGTCATTAGATAGAGTTTAGGACACATGATGAGTAAACTCTATCCACTGTTAAAGGCCATTAGATGTGCCTGAAAGCTCTGGAAGAAATCTAATAAGTGTACCTTGAGTTAAGAATTTTTTTTTTTTTAAGGTCAAGCATGAACCTGACAGGACAAGCTACTTCACAGCCCTAAAACAATGATATTAGGGTGCTTAAAGGTTTAATGTAAGGATTCTGATTGCTGTCTCACTACCTCGATAAGTACCTAGCTAGCTGCTACCTGCAGTAGCTGTCTGAAAATGATGCTACATCAATAACGTAGAGACTCATCCCTCCGTTGGTCGGTTTGAAAGACAGAGTCTACTCCACATTTCAAAATATCAAAATGTTTCTTTCTCGACAAAACCAGCTTTGACCGATAGATACATCAGATAGTCATAAATAGTATCGAGATGCAAAGAGCACACTAACCAAACAACAGCCTAGTGTAATTTGCAGCTAATTAGTTCTGGTGAAATATTTCTGATGACAGTTTTGGTTGCCAAAAATCAACACCAGATAAAATGTTCCCCTCTTAAAATGTTATAAATAATATAAGCTATAATCAAAATGGCAGCTCTTGTGTTCTTAAATGTCAGGATCTCGATATAAAAATGATTGATCGTTCAGCCCAGGAAGAACCTCCAGTATGACTAACAAGAGTATAGACTTTCTGTAGAAAGCGAGGGTGTTCTTAATTACAGAGTACTGCACCTCCGTCTGTCTTTTCCTTTCTCTCTCTCTCTGCCTCTGTCCTTTTCGACCTCTGTTATTTTATCTGTTTGATTTACCCTTTCCCCCTAACGATTCTCTCCTCCTCTCTGTCCTCCCTCCTCTTCTTCATTCCTCACACATTCCCGGTGGTGTATAGTTTATTCTGATGCTTTGAATCATGATACAGCTGTGAAACGGATTGATATTATAACATATTGATAGACAGAGGCCACAGATAATAATGACCTCATTATTATTTTTCCACCAGAAGAACCATATCAAGACTGGAGCATGAGCACTAAGGGAGGCGTTAAAGTGAATTCCAAATTCCAAATTCCGAATCCCATTAAAACACTTAATAAAAACGTGCCTTGCATTTCTGTTTCATTTATAATTCAAACAGACGGCAATGGATATAGCATAGGGCAGAGCGATATGGAGAAAATAAACTATCACAATATTTTTTACCAAATAACTCGATAATGATATTACGATGATATTGTTGGGTTGATTATTGGTGTTTTCACAAAAGATTTACACAATGAGATTTTTGATAAATAATCATCAGCATTTTGGATATTAGTGTTGTCAAAAATATTAAAGTATTGCAACATATGATACTGAATATTTGAAACGGTTTCAATACTCATTTTCCACAGTATTGATACACGAGTACCGGCTGCGCTTTCTGCTCTCTCTTGTCTCTGACAGCGAGTTGACACACACCCACACACCACTATTTATCTTTTAATAAAAATCTGAAATTTTATTCCCTCAAAGTTGTGTACATTTTTCCCTGTGGGGAAGTAGTAGGATCTCGTCTGTTAGGGTTAGTTAAACCAGATAACAAGAAGATACCCTGGGCCCGAGCCCTGATACTATATATTGTATATGGTACTGTTGAAAAACGAGTATCGTCACATTTTCAGAATTTTGGCATCGACTTGGTACTGAAATATCGGTTCTCATAACATCCCTATTCTGTTGGAAGGCATTGTGGATAAATGCAGCAAGAATATTGCTCCGGTAGATGTAGAAAATGTGGAATTTTCCTTTAAGTGTTTAGAGCAACAGTGGTGTGTTGAGTGTTGGCTTATACAGTTTCAAAGTTTGCATGGAAAGTTACATAAGTAACCTTACTCAGAAACCTTTTCTGGTTGCTATGCCAGCTCTTGTGGTTACCAGGGAGCTACATAGTCAGTGTCCTCTTTTCTTTTTTATCAAGTAAAGGAACATTTTCAGACAACACCCATGATTTTATCACTGTCGTTTAAATAACAGAAATTATATTCCCGGTTTGTAATGTGATTAGAGTATTTTGATACCTTGATGCTGCCATTGTTCTTTATCAGCGCTACTTCTTACTTGAGTAATGTAGCCATTATCATAATATAAGAATTCACTGTACTGCAGGGCTTCATTGCTGCATTTAAATCTGTTGCTTTTTGTGTCAACATATGTGATTATAAATGGGAATTTGTGTCTCTTCTTGTCAGGACGTGTCCAGAGTACCACCACCCTCTGATTAAACCACTTTGACATATTAGTCTAATATGCGCGCGGCTGCATTACGCCGGATAAGATAAAGGCAGACATTAGCGTACGTTATGAGGCTCCCGGCAATACTCCGGGGGCAGTTTTATCTCTGACACCAGCCACCTTTTGTTTCTCCTCAGAAGAGAAAGCAAAGAGTCTCATAATTCTTCCTCTATTGGAAACCAGCGGAGGGTGACGGTGTCTCAGCGTCCTGGATGGTTTCATTAGACCCTCGGGTTCTGCGGGTGGTAGCATGGAACCGTATGGATGAGGACTACTTAGCCGCTGTCCGCAGAGGATGTTACATTCACCCCACTACATCTTTTTAATTAAAACTCTTAATTAAACTGGTGCAGAGCAGTTCAGGCACCGTGTTGTGGTGTGTGTGGTGGGTCGATTTGTGTGCGTGCATTAGGGTTAGGAATAAGGTTTATTGCCATTATTGATTAAATTATTGATTGTTTAAACAGATTAATTGAATTATGCCCATCATAAATTCACAGAGGATGTTTTTAAACTGCTAATTTTGTCTCACCAACAGTCAAAGTAGTTGACAGAGTAGGGATGTACCGATTTGACTTTTTCAGTCCTGATACCGATAGCGATACCTGGGCTTAGTGTATCGGCCGGAGAGAGGACCCACTCCCTGTGTAGATATAAACGGCTCAGTCTAAGGTAACAGAAACACAACGACTCTTATTACCGGGTGATTTCTGCCAGTACTGTATATCCCCCTAATTGTTACACTCTAGTCCTTTAATCAACCTTTTCAACTTCAAGCATACAAGCTAGTTTTAGCAGCAAATTTTTTTTTTATTGTTGAAGAAAATCGTCTGTATTAACATAATACAACAAGATTCTATGTGATTATTTTACAGTACAAAAAAATAATTCAATATTCTCTTTCAAGTTTTATTCCCCCTTTCCAGTTTGCATCTAATACAGACACAAATACAGATGAATTTATAACAGATAGTAACGCGGCTTTCATCTCTAACATCTCTTAATTCAGCAAAAGTAAAAGAAGTCTAACCTTTCTGTTCATTTACACATTAAATGAAGTGTTCCTCTCAATGTGAAGTCTTCTCTGCAGCATACAGGTCACACTGCCATTACTAGCCACGTAATTAACCGACCATCTAACAGCAAAGTCGGTGCTAAAGACATTTACTGTAGGTCTACATGTTGTAATACCAAATCGAGGTATGTAATCCCAATGATTATATTTGCCTATAAATTTGAACCAGTAGGTATATTAGTTATCAGAAATAGAAATTGCAAACAGTTGATATCAGCTTTGGACCAAAAAACATGTTGTTCTTTTCCTAGTGTGTGTGAGTGAATTTTCAATTTGAAGTGCTTGACAGTATTATGTGTGTCTGATTGATACAAAGGCCAGAAATCAGATGACCACCATAGCTTTGTCAATCAGAGTGAAGAGACAAACCAAGGACAGGATGTTTAAAGTGAACACCACTCCGTACATGTTGGCCTTTTTGTCTTCTTTTTATTACTCTGTCAGGTGTTTGTCTGTCTCTATTTCCATCCCTGTCTCTTGCGTCTTTTTTCTCTCGCTTTCTATGTCTGCCTGTGTCTTCTCGGTCTGTCCCCAAATCTGCTAGTTTTAGACTTACAGGACGTCAAACTACAAAAGACAAAGAAAACACACACACACACACATACACACAGAGCAGTGCGCTCTGCTGCAGTGCGGTTGCAGACGCGACACATCAGAAACTGACTGAAAGAGAAACAAGCAGCAGTGGAGAGAGACAGAGGGGGAAATAGAGGTGAGAGTTTGATGGGGTCTGGTTTGTCTGGCAATGATTTGCAGAGTAAGGACAATTTGTCAGCAACTTTTCAGCACAACACTCTATAAACTGTAAGCAAACTCTGTCAGCAAACAGGTCCCTGAATCTTGTTTTCAGAGTTAAGGGAAGTCGTCTTCCTGCCTGCAAAAAGGCATGAAAAAGAGAGTCAGACCGCAAAAATGACAGCTATAAAAACAAGCTGCCAATTTGATAACACTACGTTAGCTAACAGCAATCTTTGATTCAGGTTTTACACGTACAAATCAAAAAGGTTTTGCAGCAGAAAAAAAAACAGGATTTTGAAGGATGACTCTCTTCAGTATTTGTCATAGTAACATTAATAGTTTTACGACATACTTAAACACATATACAAGGACTTAAATGTTTGCTTTTTATCATTCATTTTCTGACTTGAATATGCAGTATGTCTCTCTTCTAAGTACAACCAGACAGCCTCATAACACCTGGCTTTTTTTGATATGTGGTATGTGGTTTGACAGCAAAAAAACACACCATATTACACCATATGCTGTGTTCAGCAGTTTTATGGACAGACAAGTTGCCGTTGCAATAGCAGCTTTGCACGACTCAAAAAAAGAAAGCAAATACAAAGTAATGTGCTACATTTATTAATGGCTTACCAAAGAAATGCAGTTAATATGTTTCTGCCAGTTGGGTTAGTTACTTTGGCATAACTTTTCAATGAGCCATGAAACTTAACTATGAAAAATCACATAAAAGTATTATATCGAAAGAGTTTGAGTAACTTTTGTAGAAAGTTAATGTCGGTAGACTCTTTAGGTAATTCTTTAGTAATATATGACTATTGCTGTCAAGTTGTTTAATGTGGTTGTCACAAAATTGTAGCTCTATATCTCCAAGTGCTAGAGACAAAAGAGACATATAGGAGGCTCCACTTACGCTGACGACAACTGGACCGTCCTAAATATGGCACGAAGTGTCAAATCCTAATCTGAGCAGGACAGAGGCTACATACTTGCAATGCTGACACCAAGAAATAGATTGTTTTAGACAAGATGGTTTATGACCTGACAAATGCAAGAGGTCAGTGTCCTACAGACAGCGAAACAGCTGACGGCCATACAGCACACCAGCGTCCCTGCACCTCTGTTTGCTCCATGTTCAAGTAGGCTCAACGAAATATTGTGATATGATTTTTCTTGGCATAAAAGCAGATTAGCAATATATAGGGCTGCAGGATTATGGCCAAAATGATAATCACAATGTTTTTTTATATCAATATTGAGATCACGATTATTCATTGATTTTAGTGACAAATTATTTTTTATTGCAATTTTACAATTTGATTTGATTATTATTATTATTTTTCAGTGCAATTTAGTTTTATTATTATTTGTAGAATAATATACAGTATATTACTACTTCTTCTACTGTGGACTGTAGCCACAACATTCAGGAAAGTTTGTCACAGGCAGCGGCATTACTGTTCCCAAAAAGTGTAGCCAGGACATCTCTATCGCCCCCTAGTGGCCAGCTGTTAGTTTAGGAAGCACTTCATAAGATATACAACAGTTTTCTATGAGCGAAGCACACATTTCAATCATCAATATCGCAGTCAATCATGTTCATTTAATTGTGGGAAGCCAAAATCATGATCGCGATTAATATTTGATTAATTGTGCAGCCCTAATTATCAATAAAAAACCCAACTTCCAACATGTTTAACTTCTTCAAAAAAGTGAAAGAAAACAACGTCGACTGAAGGAAAAAAAAGAATATCTTCACACCAGGAAGAAATTTTGTATATTGTAGATTATGTCTTAATCACCAATCGTCATGGTCTTACTTTATATATGGATAGTCATTCACTGCTAGACATAGTAACATACAGACAGACATACAGCTTAGATCAGGCCTGAATGATAACAGCTGACTGGGGGAGCTTCACATTTGTCTGCACAATTACATTGGCTTCACATTATGCAGAAATGCTGCTGTCAGTTTTAACTATGATAAGCAAAAAGCCTCTAACCAGTGGCGGTGGCACTAGGGCTCAAACTTGCACACACACACACACACACACACACACACACACACACACACACACACACAGGTACATTAAGATATTGTAAAGCATTTTTGTCAGCCAGTCAGAACCCATTGTTGTCAGTCTGAGACTTTTTGAGAGTGAGGCAAATTTCAGAGTCGACTGCAGCAGAAATTGGTTCAGACGAAGGTGTAAAATGGGATTTTCTAGTCCATTCAAAAATAAAAATGCTATGACAGGCTCACATACAGACAATCAAACCTCTCACATGTGGACAGTTGACTTGTATATCTTTGAAGTTTTACACAGGGAGAACTTAACTCGACATAGAAAGGGCCAGGACAAACCCAGCACCCTTCTTGTTACGACGCAAAATGTGCTAAAACCTGAGCAGACCTCAACCAAACTGCATTAAAATATTCACAAAGATTGTGCCATTTTATCAATTAAAGCTAGTGTTTGTAGCAGCGGGCTACATCCGGGTCTGAAAAGTGAAGCCAATGAGGAAGTGTCTTAAACTTGCATTCTTTCTAATAGCCAGCAGGGGGCGACTACTCTGGTTGCACAAAGAAGTCTGGTTGTTTAGAAGTCTATGAGAAAATGAGCCTACTTCTCACTTGATTTATTACTTCAGTAAACATTGTAAACATGAGTTTATGATCTCAATTGCTAGTTTCAAATCTTCTTCAATACAGCATGATGTTCATTTTGTAAATAATGGTCAAATTTAGAGTAAAGTAGACCATAAAGCAGGGTACACTTTATGGCGTGGTTACCTTGTGATTGACAGGTCGCTACCACGGCGTTGTCCGGTCTGGGAGTCGTCCATGTTTTCGTATTACAACTTTAACCCTTTCACAGTGTGTTTTCAGTTCATGAAAGTAAATTGTAACAGTTTTGGTCACCTGAAAATGTCTTATTCAGTGTTCAGTTGTATTTATCTCCACCCTCTTGTGTCACTTCTGGTTGCAAAAAAACAAGTTGGCGACAGCCAAAATGCCGAACTGGAGGCTACAAAACTGCTTCAAAATGTTAGCCCACAAACCAATAGGTGACGTCACGGTGACTATGTCCACTTCTTATATACAGTCTATGGTCTGTAGTCTCGTGTTCTGTTAGACAGTAAGTTTCTAACAGAGCTAGGTTTCAAGCATAGTTGTATTCTTACTCATTGCAATTACAGCGTAAACACATTTTCCAAGTTCTGCAGAGCTTTCAGCAGCCTCTTGTCTCCCACAACAACAGCATCATCTTGCTGTCAAATACATCTTGCAGATGCAGAGGGCTCCAAAACAAAGTTACTGTTTTAATGTCATGCATAAGCAACTGTCTAAACTAAAGCATCTAATGTAGACAAACATTTAGTATGGGTTTTGGTAGTGCACTCTGTTTTCTTCTTTTAGGCTCCTTCAGTACGTAAGCAGCTTGTCACTTAACTGTTGCAATTCAGGATCTGTAAAGTTCCCTTTTCTACTTTCTGTGCTAATGCATGTCCACAGTCTGTGCTCTCTGTGTTACGGGTTAGATGGTTTGATGTTCCAAAGGAGATGTGCTCAAATAACATGTCCTTTATAAAGTGTGTACGCTCCCACAGAATTAGTTACTTGCGCTTTTCTGCCTGTAGTTTGATAGTTGTGTGTGAACTCTCGATGTCGGCCATTTGCATGCAAGGCTGGTTCCACTGCAGAGGAGAGGAGAGTCCTGACGCTCTGATTGGTGCAGGAGTTGCTAGACAACAGATGTCCAGCCGGCTGGGAGGTGGACTACCTGTGGAGGAGGGAGAGAGTGGAGACTAGAGAGTGAAAGAAAAGTGGAGGTGGAAATTGATGGAGAGAGGGAGTGAGGCTGTTATGTGACAGACGTTTACAGCACAGCGAAAAATAAAACCAAGCCTAACATGACCTCCTTTGAATGCACCTTTAAAGCAGTGTTTGCATGGTGTTTTAATTGCTTCAAAGAGAAAAAAAATTGTCATGTAGTATTAGTATTCTGTCTTCATAGGCCTAAAACAGCAACAATAATCACTTATCATTATACTAAAATTGTATTTTAATCACAAGTATTCTGCTACAGATAAAAGCAACATATCAAAGCAGCAAGTTGTTTTAGTCGATGTCTGTATGTGGGAGCTCCAACATTAAAAACTTTAGGGTCGGTTATAAAACATTGCAGACTATGTCTGAATAAGAAAGTCAAATTTTCCTGCTCTACATGAACGCTCCATTCCGAAGGACTTCAAGTACATCACAAAAGAAGAGAACAAAAATATAAAAAACTTATTTGGGGGTTGTGTGGTGATGTATCTTTGTGGGATGCCAGATATATTTACAGAACGTAGGAGAAAGGCCGGAGGCTGAAAATGTGGACCAGTCTAACTTCAGCAGAGTACTGTATGCTTTCTAGTAATGTGTCAGCTGTAGAACGCTGTCATGATGAATTATGAAAGTAGAGATATTATATAAGCCAGTGAGGAAGTTGATTTTTTACATACATACAACAAAAGCTTGTGACTATTTGTGTCTTTATAAAAGATTATGTATGCATTTTGTATATTATTATCTAAACAAACACTTGGATAAATTATAGTAGCCTATGCATAAGGGGAAAAAAGAGAGAAAAGCATGTACTTCAACAATGCAATTTGACGCTGTTGCACTAAAAAAAGGATTGGTGTATAACCAAAAACAAAAATCTCAAAGTGACAACTAGATTAAGAAAACAGGGGTTATAAATAATATTATTAAGCTTTTAACTCAGCAAAGGTAAATCCGTCTGAGAGGGAGTCAAAGAGATTATATGTCATTCAGTAACATGGTACGAGGCTGAGATGGGGAGATTAGTGACCCTGCTAATATGCCTGTATGATACATCAGATTTCAAGTATTGAAATCTATGTTTGATGTACGTGGTCCCTGTTAAATAAACTTGTAAATAAAATATAAGGGTCCTGCTAACCATGAAATAGTGGCGGAGTGGCCCTTGTTTCAGGCTCTGCTTGTCAGGATGCCTGTCTTCTTCTCTGCTGTTGTGTTCATCTGTAAAGCTGGCCGTACACTTCCAACAAAATCGGCGTGTTCTCACAGGCAATATGGTGGACTTGCGACCACACAAAAGAGCAGCATTGGGGTCCGTTTGTTGCAGCGTGTGCAGTCAGAAGTATTCACACGGTCTTTTTCATTACCCCTGAAGGTGGTTGTGATTAATTGAGCTTTACCTTTTGTGTTGGGATGCAACAGAGTACATCTGCTGTTTATTTACCCCTTTGTCACCTCTCCAATTTATAGTATTGTGTTGTATGCTGTAGAGATTATAAAGCCCCTTGAGGTAAATTTGTGATTTGTGATATTGGGCTATATAAATGAAATTGTTTTAGTAGATCATGAAACTGAGTGTCACACGTCTACCTCTTCCTCCAAACAATCTCCTTTTCTGTTTTATTGTGCTTGTAACTAACTGTACCAGGGCAGGTTTTAAATCAACGTCTTCCTGCTGTATTTTTAGCTTTAACTGTAGAGCAGCTACATCTCATCCTGTATTTGTCTTGCATTTCACTGTTGGGATTTTATTCTGGCTTCATCTCTTTCTCTGCGACTGATAAACTCCACCCTCTGGTGCAAACAGTCTTTCAGTCACAGTGAACACACTGTACTCTACTGGCATTTTTTTTTTACTGAGAATTTGAGAGCACGCCAAGTCCCATTTCGTTTAAAGTATACTGCTGCTTTAAGTTTTGTCTGTGTGTGTGTGCCTGTCGCTTCCTATAGATGCACTACACCGACACAAACAAAGAGATACCTGTATCTATAATGGGAACAAGCGGCCGGGTGTTCTTTGCTGGTCTTGACTCTGAGCTGCACTGAGTCCACAGTTTCCATAGCATCAAGAACAGCGGAGGAAGGAGACACGGATGAGAGTGAAAAATAGGCGTCCTATTTTATTTGTAAAAAAAAGTTGAACCCGCTGCTCTTCTTTCTCTCTCTCTCTCTCTCTCTCTCTCTCTCTCTCTCTCTCTTTCTCTCTCTCTCTCTCTCTCTTGCTCTTGCGCTTTGTGTCCCGAGGCAAAGCCGAAATGGGTCGCCTCAATGCCGTGCTGCAACACTCATTATAACGACTGCTGCTCTTACTCAGTTGTTCCGAATCAGAGTTACTGGACTTTGGTGTCTTCTGACAGCGAGATTTGAGAGTCACTTCTTGTTTTAACAAAGTCAGATAAAATCTGTCTGGTCTCATAGAGGAGCGATGTCTCTCTGAGGGCTGCCATGTGAGCAGCCTGTCTCTGGTCACATGGACGCAGTACAGTAACCCTAATACCTGCTGTCCTTTCTGTCTCTCCTTGAAGACTGTGTTGTGTTCAGCTCATGGAGTTTGGTGGTTTTGCTTTTGGCAAGCATGCATGCAATATAGAGTAAAATAAGCAGAATATACAGTATTTAAGTTAAATGTCCACTGCTGGAATAGGTCCACTACCAATCCCTCATGGTGTGTTTAGGTTGAAATAGACATTTTAGTGAGTTTCAGCTCATTGTTTCAGGTTGTGGGCCTGCAACTTTACTGTTTTGGTGCAAAATATTTTGCATCAAAACTATTCATACCGGCAGCAATGCAAATTCGCGACAGTTACAACACTTTTTCAATAAAAAGTTTGAATAGATACACACAGGCAGAGGCCAAAACCGGGATCCTATTGACCCAGAGCAGCGTCTGGCAGTCTTGTTGTTTAGCCTAAACCACATAGCCCCATTTCATAAGATTATCTATTTAGAGTTAGTTTCCTTTTAACAAAATGCTCTGAGTGAATTTGCTTCTGGTAAACAGTTATACAGTGTATATGTCTAGGGCTTTTATTGTTAAAGGTAATCTGGTCTGCGCTGCCTTGAAGGAGTAATAGTTTGCTGTCTTGGTTCGCACTATGGAGCCTGTGTTGTTTTACATATAGTGTACGTTTTTAATATGTCCATTCCGCACAACGTAATTGGTTGATGCCTTATTGTTGGTGCGAAAGCTCAGAAAAATCAACCTTGTTTTAAAAAAAAAAATTGCATTGCTTTTTCACCAGATACAATATTCAGGTACTGTGTGAAAGTACTCATTACAAAGACAACAAATTGAAAAAACATATTGACATGAAATCGCATAAAAAAAGCGTCCGTGGTGTGCAACGGCCTCGACACCGGAGGTCAACATAAATCCACTGCTGCTGCTTCCTCTGTTTGTTGTCCACTGTTGCCTGCCTGTTTGTGGCACGTCACCAAGCCAAGCTCTATCAGGTCACATTATTTTTGTCAAGCACTTCAGTTCTGATAAGGAAAAGGCCGACACAAAGCCAACACACACACACACACACACACACACATACGTACAGAAGTGTTGATGTCGAGTACACAAACACACACCGACGCTGACAACGATGCCCAAACACTGCGCTGTGTCCTCTGCTGAGTCAAAACTAACTTGCAGCCAACTTCATGTTCGATGATTCAGAAAGCCAATCATAAGAGGGAATAATGAAGAGCATTAAAAATAATCTGTCTCTGTTTCTCTCCGTGTTTGTGTCTCCTGTTTTTCTTTCAGATCATCAAAAGCTGGAGAGAGAGGCGAGGATTTGTCGTTTACTGAAGCACCCCAACATCGGTGAGTCCTCGATCTTAAAATACGCACACACACATACACTGATACAAACACACACACACATTTTGTGCAGGTCTCTGGTGAATCCTGCTATGGCAATTCATCTTCTAAACACAGTTATGAGGGAGACAAGTGTGTGTGTGTGTGTACACGCAGGTATCTAATGATGATGTATCTATGTGCTCTCCCAGCTGAATCATCAGAAAGCCCTCTCTCTAAACCACTGACCCTTTACACTCTTTCCTCCTCATTATACCTCTGATAGAACCTGTCTCTCCTCTTTTGTTCTTCTCACACTCATCCGCTCATGCTCTCTTTTCTTCGTTCTTAAATCAGTTCTGCACTACAGCTGCCATTCCAGTCAGTTTTCCAAGATAACCTCTACTCTTATAACGTTTGAGGACAATTATGATTGAACATTTGGACTCCCTGGCTTTGAAATCTTAAAAAAATATGTTAAAGGCAATAAAAACATAATAATAACACTTCCTTTTACAGGTCCGCAAATTTCATGGTAATCAGGTGATAATTAGCAAGTAACCTAAGTAACCTTGTCCGGTCTGGGTGTTGTCCCTGTTTTTGTCTTACAACTTTTGCAAAGTGTGTTTTCAGTTCATGGAAGTTAATATTAACATTTTAGTCACCTAAAAATGCCCTATTCAGCATTCGGTTGTACTTAGCTCCACCCTCTCGTGCCACTTCTGGTTGCAAAAAAACAACATGGCGATGGCAAAAATGCCGAACTCGAGGCTTCAAACGGCAGTTCACAAACCAATGGGTGACGGCATGGTGACTACATCCACTTTTTATTTACAGATTTAATTAAATATTCTTTTTTAATCAATATTGAGCCCTCAGATGCCAGTTCAGATGTCAGAACAATGATGTACAAATCATTAACCATTTCCCTGATCTAAATGGTACGAGTATGATTGTGTGAGCACAGGTTTGTTACTGGGGTTTGGGTTCATAAACCAAACTTATATAGCTGAGGCTTTCTTCTCTTTCAATAGCTATGTGTACAGTATAAGTTGACTCTGATTATAGGTCTCATCTGTGTCTTAGTTGTTCTCGAATGTTTCACCTAATCACAGTGATTGTGGGGATGGCAACTGTGCTAAGAAACTTGTTCAGAATGTATCCACTTATAATAACAGCATGAATCATCACATTAAGTGGTGGTAGAATATATTATGCATTGCAAACTCATTTTGCTACGTGCTTCACACAGCTACCGTTGTATATTACCACTGTATTTCTGATACACCTGACAACTAACAACCTAACTCTGACGCACGGCAGCACAAAGTGACGTGTAAATAATGAGTAATGGCAGTATTTGTACTGAGGTATTGAGTGCTTTCTGTTTCATTTGTCTCTTTCCTTTTCTGTCCTGTGTTTGTGTTTTTGTTAAATCTCCTCGACAGTACGACTCCATGACAGCATATCAGAAGAGGGTTTCCACTATCTGGTGTTTGATCTGTGAGTAACAGACTCTCGCACTCACACATTCCCTGTCAATTGTAACCACCCTACCAATTTCTTTTGTCTTGTTTTACTTTCCCTTCTAACTTGTGCATTTTTTTAAGGTTAACACTGTGTATAGAAATATCCTTAGTTCTTATGAAGCTGGATTGCGTTGGAGCAGTTTTTCATTAATCCAAGTCCTCCTTAATTACTAGTAGTAGTTCAGGATTTACTAAACCAGGTTGCACCATAAAATGTAAGGAATGTCTAGTAAAGACTTTATGAGACATTATCTTTTTCTTAATCTGAAACATCCGTAGCTCTGTCCATAATAAACCAACCAACTATGTAAACAGGAAGTCACTGCAGCATCACAAGCTGTCTACCAAATATAACAGTTTTTGGAGGCCATGTTAAACGAAACTGACAGTCGCTTGTAAATGTAGGTATTCCTTTGTTTTGTTTATACTGACATACAGTACATGAAAAATATGCAGTTGGAGTGGGTGGGATATACTGTATCCGTGGATGTATAATATGACCTGGATATTGGGTCGCCGCTCAGTCTTGCTTCTAATTTTTTCCGGTGGCCACTTGCGTTATTGCAGCGAAAAATCCCCCTGTGGCCCAAAAAGCATTTTCCCATAGACCGCCATTGTAGAGACGTCTGTAAAACTGTTGACAGGACACCTCGAACTGCAAGCAAGGACTCTTCTATTATCAATTTTTGATCCATGGAGGTTTTATTTTGTAAAACTTTGCTGAGAAAAGCGATTTCAAAATCTGTGACGTCATCACAATGTAAAGTCTTATGGGTCCGAGCGGGAGCTCGTGGGTGGGGCCAGCGGGAGAAACACTACCGCTCATATTCAGTGGGCTGCATACCCCGAAAGTAAAACGGAAGCTCGAAAACGTTTTGTTAAGGTTGGGCATTGACCTCGAATAGTTAAGGTTAGAATAGGCCGTTGGGCAGTGAGCCTCGCAAGAGTTTTTGCCAGATTTCATAATTTGTGCGTTACCTTCTAAACCCGAACCTGGCAATTCCGAACTAATCTCTGCATAATAACTTGTGTGTGTGTGTGTGTGTGTGTGTGTGTATGTGTGTATGTGTGTTGCTACCCGTTTTAATTTAGTAATGCATTAATCTCTGCTAAAACTAGTTTGAATTTATGAAGAGCTGGTGCAACAACAGGTCCTGAACTATATCCTCTCCCCTGCATGTGTGCGCGTGTGTGTGTGTGTGGTGGATGGGCACAAGAGTGTGTTTGTAGAAAGCCTGTTGGGCAGATCTGTATCCATTAAACCTTTTTAAGATATGCACACACATCCACGCACACACACATACACGTGCAAGCTTACGTGCACACAAGCACACATGATGTGAAACATTAATACATACAAGTACAGTAAGTGGCTTTAGTTAATTGTTTATGGATGTAATGACTATACGGTGTGTGTAAGGATGTCTATAAATACATGAGGCATGTGTGTGATTGAATGCAGTTAAAAAACAATGAAGTGTTGTTTCAGTCATCAATGCAGAGAGACAAACATGCACTATGATGTTCTTTCTGTCTCACCACAGGGTGACAGGAGGAGAGCTGTTCGAGGATATCGTAGCCAGGGAGTACTACAGTGAAGCTGATGCAAGGTAACACACACACACACACACACACACACACACACACACACACACACACACACACACACACGCACACACTGCTGAGCACAGCAACCATTATGCATCTCTGTCTGTAACTGGTGTGGGCGTGTATGCTATATTTGTGTGTTTCACATATGGTCTTCTCAGAGGTGTGATACAGCTGCCTTGTCTCTAAAGCATCTCGAAGAGTTATTTATAAAAGTGATTAACGACATATAGCCTGCGGTATTAATCATACACAGCCTACCTCACACTGCAAGCTTTGTGTTGAAATACTTCCTCCCTAGAGAGAGAAAGAGAGATAGAGAGAGAGAGAGAGAGAGAGAGAGAGAGAGAGAAAGGTATTGTGTGTGTATCTGTGCTGCCTTGTCATAGACTCTATAGCTTTTCTATATAGTGTAATACATTAAATCTTGTGAAAAATGACTTACCGTCATGTGGCTTAATGTCACCCGTTAAGAAAACAGCATCACACATAAGAAGCCTAATGAGAGGGACATGTGATACATTGTTATGAGACTGTTTCCTCTCCTCTTCCCCTCAATTAATTTTCCTCATCTTCTCTTCTCTCCCTTTCTTTTCTTTTCCTTCTACATCTCTCCTTCCATTTGTTCCATCACAATCCTGCACTTGTTCATTACTCTCTCTCCCTCAGCCACTGCATACAGCAGATCCTCGAGAGTGTCCATCACTGCCATGTTAATGGGATCGTCCACAGGGATCTGAAGGTTTGTATGACCGCAGCCACGGCTGCAGTTCAGTCCTGACTCTGTGCAACAGATGGCAACATTCAGAAATACCCAGTGACTCCCCCTTACAGTCCTTACCCTTTGCGTCGACACACTTTTTTTTACAATCTGTTTGATGACCTAAAACTTGGGCTGTCAAAGTTAACGCGATAATAACGCAAATTTGTTTTAACGCCACTAATTTCATTAACCTAGCTTGTGATTTTTAGGTTGTAGCAGGCTCAGTTTTAAGATACTGGCATCATATGAAACTAGAAAACTTAAGGAACCATGTCATACTAGCTTGCATAGCCATTTTCAAAGGGGTCCCTTGACCTCTGACCTCAAGATTTGTGAATGAAAATGGGTTCTATGGGTACCCACGAGTCTCCTCTTTACAGACATGCCCACTTTATGATAATCACATGCAGTTGTGGTCAAGTCATAGTCAAGACGGCTGTTGTTACCTGTTGGGCTTGAGTTTGCCATGTTAGGATTTGAGCATATTTTTTATGCTAAATGCAGTACCAGTTGATTTCTAATAATAAATATACACATACATTTGCATAAAGAAAGCATATTTTCCCACTCCCATGTTGGTAAGAGTATTAAATACTTGACAAATCTCCCTTTTAAGGTACATTTTGAACAGATAAATAATGTGTGAGTAATCGCGATTAACTATTTTAATCGATTGACAGCCCTGCCTAAAACTAAAATCAATAATAGTCTTCTTATGTGAGAGAAAAAATACCATCTGAAAGATTTGTCACATTATTCCATTCTTCCTAGTAGAAGCACTAAAAGCTTTGAATAACTAATATAGCTGATTTGACCTCAGCTTTGAATTTGGCTGCAATTCTGGTGTGCAGAATAAGATTTAAACCCACCCAACTGCAGAGACTCAGGATGCTTGGCTCCTACATTGTTGCATTAGAATAAAGTATTCTGAGCTTAATAACCGTCCTGCCAGTGTCAAGAATAAGGATCCTCCTCTAATACTACCCCTGATGTTGCAGAGAGCATGCTGGCTTCTTTATGTGTGCGTGTGTGATTGTGTAGTACTCTGAGTGTAGCGTTACGGTGACAGGAATGGGAGCAATCACAAGCCAGAACCTCAGGAATGATCACCATTTGCATAATTATGTAAAAATTATGTTGAGATGTGAAAGAGTTTCCAAGGTCATGAATATTCTAATGCTAGTCTGTATTCTCATTACCTCCCAAGAGTGTTTTTATGTGGAGATATAGCAAGAGAGCTCTCTTGAAAATGTTCAAATGTGAACATGTAACTGTACCGTAAGAGTAAAAAAATAATCAGAATATCCATGATGGTTCATGAGATGTCCAATCTGTCGACTTTACTAGGGGAGATGTCCTTTTCTGGAGTGATTTTAAGTCTTCAGACGCTTCATAATCAGGAGGATTTATTCATCATTATGTAAATGATTATGGAGATGTTGTCCAGTTGTCAGTTAGTGTGCTGTTGAGTCATATGTCTGCCATAAACTGACTGCTTACAGGCTGTCTGCGAGAGTCTCTAAATGTTAGCAAATGTATTATTCATTTGAGCACACTGTCTAACTGGCCTTAGGTTAGCAAAGACCTTTCTGCACCTGTGTCCATGTGTGTGTGTTTGAAAATGTGTGTGCTTGCTGGGGGCTCACATATATTTATGATTGTGCTAAACTGTGTTAGAGTGCGCTGTGTGTTTGTCGTTACCCATATGTGGCTGAGTCACTTGTTTTTACACCCACGTCTCCTGTTACACCACACCTCCCTCCTGTATCCTTCTCCCTGCAGTGTGCACTTTGTTCCCACTCATGGATTTTAACAGTGGATTGGTGCTATTGTGGACGAACGCATCGTGTCTGCCACCAATTCACTCTCTCAGAATCCATGAGACTTGGGGAGCAAGTCCACAGCTCCAGTGTGGAAAATGTCCTTTGTCACGTAGAGATTTGGTCCCGTGCACATTTATGTTTCTCTGTCATTTGTGTGGCAGAAAGGGAGTTGCCTCAGACACTGATTTAAGAGCAGTTTAGCATCGTTGACCCCTAATAGTTTGGATTAGGATTTGGTTTGGCTAATCTGATTTTAGATCTGTGTCTGTGGGCGGCTTGTTCCCAGAGCGTGTGACCTCTCACCTCTAACCTGTTTGACTCCGCCCCCCCCAGCCTGAGAACCTTCTATTGGC
>CAKALG010014689.1:0-13938 GCA_916700815.1 Helicolenus hilgendorfi | reverse complement strand
AATAATGATATTTAATTTAATTTATATAGTAAACTTTAAAATACGGCGAAATCTCAAGGTGCTTCGCATAAAGGGTTAAACAATCATGAAACAAGGTTTAAGACAATTTACACACACAAAATCATGCCATTCAAAGTGTTAAAATAGGATAA
The DNA here is from genome assembly GCA_916700815.1 of Helicolenus hilgendorfi. Classification (NCBI taxonomy): domain Eukaryota; kingdom Metazoa; phylum Chordata; class Actinopteri; order Perciformes; family Sebastidae; genus Helicolenus; species Helicolenus hilgendorfi. Next base: position 13,786 of record CAKALG010014689.1, on the reverse strand, counting down.
ACACAAATATAAAACCCAAGTTAAAAGTAAATAAAATTATAGATTATGTCCCTTACATTTGTGTAAGCTACTGCGTACATTATATTTTGGTTTGAACTTTACAGTACACTGTGGTAAATTTTTATATTACTGTATATATCTATTTTGGACATCTGCAGCATTTTCAATATTATCACTCCAACAGTTATTGTTTTATTATTATTTACAACACTTTAACTATTTTTATTTTTATTTTTATTTTTATTTCTATTTTTATTTTTATTTTTATTTTTATTTAACCTTTAAGTTGCTCATTCTTGTCCCCTTGCCTCAGAGTAATTTTAGTTCCTACCTGCTGTTGTTTTGCTAGTGGTTGTTATGAGTATATGAGTGTAACAGTAACAGAGTGCACAGAGTAGATAGAGAGGGACATTCGCTGTTGATTAAAGAAGATTTATCCACGAGGAACTATAGCCTGAACACTACCCATCAATAAAACAGGGTTACATACATTCACTATATCACAGGCTAGAAAAACCATATGTGGTCTGAAGTATGCATAAAGTGTGCACATTCTCGCTGCACAATCAGTTCTTATAAAAATAGCGCAGGCATGTTTTTTATTGTGCGTTTGCATCGTCGTCATGTTGATGAGGTTTGGGAATTCACACACTGTAATTTATTTGTTCTGGATGAGTTTGTGTGCCAGGGATTGGATGTGGTTGTATGCTTTCCTAATGAGGTAATAGTGTTTGGTCTTATTTCTACTATTTTTTTTTTTTTTGACATTTGTTTCTGTTTGTTTACACGTGTTTTTGATTTGGACCTCGCCCTGCAGTTCACAACACATTAAAGACATTAATTTAACTCCTTTTTTCAACACTTTTAAGTGCTGTTAAAGGTTGATTTATTATTGAACATAAAAGGTTTAATAGTCTGGATACCGTTTGTCAAAGGTTAAAGGGGCGAACACACTGCAGGTGATCAGTTTTATTGCTATGTTCACACACACACACACCTGGCTCTGACCTGCACATTCCTCTCACTCTGTGTAACGTCTCTTTAGTCTCATCAAACTAGTGAGTATGAATGCAAATAGCCCCATTGTGGCTCACAGACCTAACATGATTACATTCTAGTACGGTTTCTCCCTGGAGCCATTTCCCCGCACCAGTTCTCGCTATAATATTTCTAATTTAACTCTCTAAAAATAAACCCTGGAGGATGTGAAGGAATAAATGTTTTTGTTTTTTTTTAGCAAATCTCTCTTTGCTGAGCGGAAATTTGGCCGTGCTAATTCAATAGCCAGAGTCTATTGAAATGCGAGGAAACCCGGAGCTTTTGTAATTACGTGTGGCCCATATAGGCTCATGTGAGGCGCCACAAAAACAGGAAGGAAATGCTGCAGTGAAAAGTGTTGTTGTGACCGTAAGGGGTGGTTAGTGTTGAGAGGAACTAATCAGGAATGTTAGGTCAAAGCATACACACCCAGGAAATGATCAGAAAGTGCTCATGCGCTTCATGTTTAGATTCATGCTTTGTGTTTGTGTGTGTAAGCTCAGGGGCCAGTTGCATAAAAATAGACCTAGTGTTTGTCTTAAATATAACTTTAAGTCAGACTTGCTATCGACACTTAAATGTACCTGACTCTTATATAAGACTCTTCACAGCATTGGGAGAAACAAAAAAGGTAAACTAAAGGTAAGCAAAATCAAGTGGTCGTCAAAAAGATGTTCAGAAACAATCCAAGAATTTGGTACTAGATACAATCAAAAAAAGTAATGGATAAACAGTTGAAATAGTTAGCAAGAAGTTAGCTAAAAGTAATGGGTAAACGCAGTTGAAATAATTAGCTAAACGTAATGGGTAATAATTAAACGACCTTCTAACAGATTGTTACTATAGCAGCAAAGGACCTCACCTCAGGCTTAGCCGGTGGGAGAGGAAACTAGTCTAACCTGACAATCTAAGACCAGTCTAAGGCCAATACTTAAGCTAAGTTAATGCAACTGTCCCCGGGTTGCATTTGAATGTCATTCTCATAGCCGGTCCTGCATGCTGCACACATCATACATGTGTCTCCCACCAGGGGAGCTTCCTCAGTGTCAGCAAGTGGTGTTTTCCTCCAACACTGCAGTCACTGCCAGAGGCTGAATTCTGCTTCAAACTAATGTGCTTGAAGTTTGCGTTTGCTCTCTCTCTCTTTGCTCTTTTTTTTTTAATCTAGTTTGCACAATTTAACACGTGAGGTGGTGAACTTGCTCTGGGGTTTAGTGTGCGTGTGTGTTTGTGTGTTTTGTGCTTGCATATCTACATGTGTGTTCCTTCAGGGGTGCTTTAGATGTCACGTCAGGTTCATATCAGGTGCTGTTTGCTCACCTCTCCTGAGAGCCAATGAGGGTTTTATCCTGCTGCCTTTTTAAAAAATGAATAAGCAAAGTCAGCAATAATTTATCAGTTGCGTGAGTCATCGTTTAACAAAGCTGGAAAAGTTAGGAGAGATAGCGGTGGTTGATTGTAATCACACACTATTCAGTAGTCTTCAAACTGGCTTGCCTGCATAATTTCAGAAAGTCAAAGTGAACTCATCCAACCACGGCAGCATTAACCTTAAACACTGTTTAAAACATAGAGAGAAAACCTATTAAAAAAAGCCTGAAAACAAAAGAAGCATACAATAACATACAGTATATAGTCAATCTAAAACCTTCCTTTATGTGTAGGGTTAGACTTTTCAAAGCCATGTACTGATTATTAAGCAAATTAAGTATTAATGTGTGTAATTGCCACATGACATGATCATGTGGTTGGTGACAAGCAGCCTTTCTTACACAGGAAATTGAATTACAGCAGTGAACTGATGAATAAACATGTACGATCAGTGATTTAGAATGCATTGTTTGGTCTGTTTTTGTATGATTTATAGCAGGTCTGGAGGTCAGGCGTTGCAAATATCCACACAATACGACTTTATAATATCTATACAATTTGACACAATTGCACACAAGAATAAGAAAGCAGAGTGGATGTGGGTCGGCTTCATTAATGAGTGTCACATCCCGGCTGCTCGTTTCCTTTGATACGGGAGACAGCCAGTCTGTCACTGTGGCCGGACCTTTGTGTGACTTCCTGTCTCCTCTTTCTCTTCCTCTTCCTGTCAGGGGGCCGAGTGAAAACCTGGAAGAGGAGGTGGTTCATCCTGACTGACAACTGCCTCTACTACTTTGAATACACAACAGTGAGTGTCACACTAAGATGATGTTTTGATCTGTAAAGTACCTCTTTGCAGGCATACTGTATGTGCTGGTTTCTGTGTGTGTGGGTGCCATAACAAATTCTGGTATTGTAAAGTATAGGGGGGACATTAGGGAGTGTATCCATAGACATATATAAATTACATAGACGCCGCATCGACTTCTGGATCGTGCGTCATCGTTGGTGCCATATTGGACCTGGCAAGACTGGCCTGTAACCCTAAACAAGTGAACGGGGGAGCTGCTTTTTTTCTGGATAAAAAGCACTATAACGTCTACATTTCTCAACCGATTTCAAAGAGTCGTTTTGTATTCAAACGTTTATGATCTACGAGGAGTTATTAGAGAACGTTATTATTTTTTTTTCTTTTCTCAAAGATTTTGGTGAAAAGCTCTTAAATATCAATAAATAATACGTTAACGTCACTGCTTGAAATGTACGATACGTATTAAAAACAATATGTGTCTAACTGATATTATTATACTAATATTTATTGTTACCATTATTTATTTATGTACTATTATTTGCCTGTTATTGTGATTGCTCTTATTAGTAAGTACATAATGGTAATTGCTGTAGTAGTGTTAGGGGTAGCCTATAGATTGGAAGCATGATCGCTAAGCCTACGGTACACACTCATCTCCTGAACGTCTAGCAGCGATTATAGCTTAACTATCGAGATTCATGTTGATGTTATAGTGTTTTTTATCCAGAAAAACAGCAGCTCCCCTGTTCACTTGTATAGAGTTACAGGCCGGTCTTGCCCGGTCCAATATGGCGCCCACGTTGACGTGTCGCTGCAACGGGCTGAAGCGTCCAATACGGCGTCAAAGTGTCTATGAGTAGATCAACGTAGGGAAACTTGGGAAATTCAACGTGCCAGTATCCTCTAATTTCCACTTGTGGTTGCTGTTTAGCAAATGCTTTAATGGTCATCAGTTGTCCTCAATTATGCCCTAGCAGCATATTGGTGCTTGTGAAAGGAAACCCCAGACAGGCTTGGGTCAGCCCCATGTGGCAACGAAACGAAGAGTCATCTGTATTTTTTTCTTTATGACTGCTAGTGTCCACATGTTTATCTATCCGTGTCGCTTTCTGTAAGAATAAGTTCATATGTGCGTCGTTAAAGGTTTTTATCATTGCCTCTGTGTCCCCGCTAGCTGCTACATCAGCACTGTCCTCTCACTACCCTTCTATTATCCTTCAGGACACTATCATTATGTCCCGTCCTCTGGTCTGACTCCTCCACGCACACATATTATCTGCTCCGTTAAAGAGCAGCGAGGACGAGAGGAGGAGGAGGAGGAGGAGGAGGGGTACCGATGATTTTATCCTCCTTTCCTTACCTCACTCCTCTACTGTCCTCTTTCCTTTTTCTTCCTGTTTCTTCCCCTCCCGTCTTTATTTTTCTTAAATGCAGCGCTTTCTTGGCCTTGCCTCTTTGCTACTTTTCTGATCTATATCATTTCTTGTTGCTTCATGAATTGCGCTCTCTCTTTGTATTAACTTGCTTGTTTTTCTCCCTCCTTTCATGTTCTTTCTTCAGGACAAGGAGCCTCGTGGGATCATCCCGCTGGAGAACCTCAGCATCAGGGAGGTGGAGGAGCCCAGGAAACCTGTGAGTGTTGCCTCATTAGAGACCTCGCCCTTAGATCACACGTCAAATAGCTTTTCTCCCTTCTGTTACCGTGTTTATTAGATGTTTAAACCGTAAGTAAATGTCTTGGTCAAAGCTCACATCGTTGACACCCCGCTCTTTGTCCGTTCTCCAGAACTGCTTCGAGCTCTATAACCCCAATCACAAGGGCCAGGTGATCAAAGCCTGCAAGACGGAGGCAGATGGGCGCGTTGTCGAGGGCAACCACGTGGTGTACAGGATATCAGCGCCCACGCCGGAAGAGAAAGAGGAGTGGATTAAATCCATCAAGTAAGACTCCTCACACATACACTTAAAAAAAGCAAAAGTTTGACATTTTGTGGAAAATGTTTTTTTTTTTCGCTGAGTCAGCTGAGAGGGTTTATTCATCTAAAATCTCCACATGTTGCCTGGCAACCCCGTGGTAAATCCTCTAGTAAAACCAAAACTTGTTTTTATACTTCACTGTTGTATGGATTAAATGATATAGAAGATGTGTTAAAAAGTGAGCTTTAGAGGTGCTGGTAGGTGGATTTTGTTGCCTTTGGACAGAGCCAGGCTAGCTGTTTCTCTCTGTTTCTAGTCCTTATGCTAAGCTAAGCTACAAACTAACCTGCTGCTGGCTGTATCTTCATATTTACCGTACAGACAGGAGGGTATCACCTTGAATTTTTCCCATAATGTCCAACTATTCCTTTGATAAAGGTCCTAGCCTAAATGAGGTAATGCACCAGCTTTTAAAATCAATTTTCCTGTGGTGGTTGGATGTACTGATCCAACTTTTTCAGTCCTGATACCGATAGCAATATCTGGGCTTTGGGTATCCGATCGGTACTCGGTATCGGCAGAAACCAGTCAGTACCAGGCAGTGACTTTGTAAAGCAAAATGGAACAAATAAATACGTAGATATAGATTTACTGAATTGTTATTTATTAATAAAATAATAAATCGTACACCAGCAACTTGGTAAAATAATCTTCAAAATGAAAAGGAATTACAATTCAAGTGCAAACCCTTTTAATGCCTAAACATAGAATTGAATTGAATAGATCGGCCTCATTGTCACCGATACTCGTTCCAGCTATTTGTATCGGTATCGGCCCGATATCGGTATCGGCCCGATATCGGTATCGGTACATCCCTAGTGGGTGGTTGACTTCATGAGCTGTTTACAGTGACCAAGCTACCACTCAATAATAGTTATCATACAAAAATATTAGCTACAGACATAAACCTCTTCAAAAATCTACTCTGGTCCATGGTGACGTAGACGAGACCCAGGAAATAAACTGACATGGGTTTTAAAAACACCTTTATCTATACTGAGTATGTCATTACAATATTTGATTTATGTCAGACCTCAAAAGTGTGGTCACATACCATACACACTGTAGCTCTCAGTAATAATAACCTTGCTGCCTGTCAGTGACCTAAATGTTGCTCTGTAATCGCCTGCATGGAAGATGGTGCAATGTCAAAGAGAGTTGGCTCAGCAGAACAGTATAACACTTGTATACTGTAATATAGTGCAATCCCCCTTCCCCCCCTCTCTCCCCATACTCTCAGAGAGTATTCACTGGGGACGTGATGGGGGATTAGTCACTGCTTATAGCAGCCCAAGGGTGAGCCAGCAAACCCAGTACACCTATCCAGGAGAGGCAACTGGGTTGACGTACTTGCTGCCACGGAGGCTAACAAGCCGCAGCTTGTGCTTCACCAGAGGGGTCCAAGAGGACTCTGGGTTCTGGGGAGATAAAAGGCGTTTTATGGAAATGATGGTTTTCCCCCTCTTCTAAAGTAGAGATGATCACAGAGGAAACGCCGCTTATCTTGAGTCACAAACACACAGACCCAGATGATGCTGCACCAAGTGGGTCAGTGCAGAAAGTGGGTTCATACATTCATGCAATGTGTTGGTAGAAGAGAAAGTATGTATTTTTATATTTCCCATTACATTAGATATATTTTTTTTTACATATTTTTGAGGACAGAAATGGAGGAAATGTTATTACGTATTAGTCACGGCAGCCTCGCTTGGATTTGATCACTTTACAGTGGAGTTTTTGTTTCATGAAATTGGGTTGTGCAAAGTGACAATGAGCCGTATGAAAGAGCGTAAAGGGAATCGGAGATATCCGCAGTGGGGGGTTGAGCCTCTTCTTGCTTTGTGCTGGTGCTAACAGGATTTAGCAGCCGTGAAACTGGGCTCTTCAGTAGAGCCCAAATGGCTTCCTGAGTCACTTGCTCGCATTGTGCGCTGTCTTTCCATAGCTCTGAAAAAAAAAGAGCGGGAGAACGCAGAAGAGTTGAGCGCCGCCACCTTCAGACCTATAAACCTGCAGAATGGCGGGAGGGAGAGTGTGTTTTACTACGAGTTCTGGAGGAGGTTCCAGCAAACCGGAGTACCACGAAAAAACTTGTGTGTGTGTGTAGGGGGGGGGGTTCCTCTTCAGAAACCATGGAAACCAAACTAGGTCACTGCACAAACTTTTTTCTTTTTTTTTTTTTGATCTAGTTAAGGCAGGGGTTTGTATAAATGTGCCTACATTTCCATATCAAAGATGCTCGAGACCCTCCTCTCATGTGGCCCTTATTATTTATTTCATCGCTGTCCTTTGATTGGCTTCTTCTCCAGAGCCAGCATTAGCAGAGACCCCTTCTACGACATGCTGGCCACCAGGAAGAGACGCATCGCCAACAAGAAGTGAAGAGGGACAATCTTCTCAACCTCCGTATCCTCCATCTTTCTCTCCTTCGGTTCATGAACACAGAAACACTGCGAAGCTGGTTCACCACAGAAATGAACCTCAGTTTCTCTCCTGGACTGTCTACAAGTCGTGTGCACTTGCTGGGGAGACATCACACACTACTGAGGGGACAGCAGAGCTCCAGGATACTCCGATATGTGGACTCTTGCATGGAGCAGCACATAAACAACCAAGCAGCCAGTTTGTTTCTCCTCCATCTCATACACACCCCCTACCTCCCCCTCTCATGGTCATAACATGTTTCCAAGTGTCCCTAAAGCACAACTGCCATGTTTCAGGTGCACATGCATGCATGTGGGTTATTATAGACCAATATGTTTGTGATTGTGTGTGTGTGATTGTGTGATTGTGTGTGTGTGTGTGTATGCAGCAGTGTGCATGCGATCAATGCACACAGTATCTACATTACGGGCGCATAAGTGATGCAAGCGCTCTCCACTGTGCTTTATGAAGAAGTCGTAATTCAAAATCAAAGTTCAGATGTATGGTCGGCTATGAATAGAAGAGGAGACAGATGGACACATTTGGGAGTTGGTGGGTGGATCATCGCAGCATAACCTCACCTGGACCACGTGGTCATCTCACTCTGGTGCTGAATTCTTCTCTCCAGGTGCCATGGCTGAAGCCCTGCTCAGAGTGACCTCAGAAAACGGCGCTGGCTTAACATTTAGGTTTCCCAACAAAGCGTCACAGTCTCGAGTCAGCTGGGCTGATTTCATTTATTTGTGCGGAGCAGAGAATTTTTGAAATGTGCATACTTTTTTATTTTAGTTGAGGAAAAAAGGAGCTTTTGCCGAGGCCTGAGATGAAACTTGCTTTTTTGGACTCAAAGTTGTAATCCATAAGATTTCACACCTGATTTGACGACACAACCGTGATTTAGACAAGTGTGGTTTAATATGCAGCAAACACTTTGTCAGCGATGCAACAGAAGAGCAAGTAATGTACAGTATGTTCACAGTGCAAAGTTGAAGAACATTAGTTATACGCACATCACGTAGGTGCGAGGCTATCAGAACAGCGTCCATAAAGAAAAAAGGTTAACACCTGCACACTACTCCATGCCACAATATTCTTCGTCAGGTCAAAGTGTTTCACCAAAGTGTTTGACCTGACGAAGATCCAAGCCGGATCGAAATGTAGTCAATAACAATATTGTGGCATGGAGTGGTGGATGTGGAGTAGTGGATTCACGGAGTAATGTGCAGGCGTTATCGTTCTGTTTACAGTGCAGCCAAACAAACACATTGTTTTAATGAAGAAGTCAGTCAAAAATAAATAATAACGGTTCACTGTGGCTACTCCTTCTTGTTCCATTACTCCCTTGTAAAAATTAAAAAAGATCCGAGGAGGGTGAACACTAAACAATGAGGCTGATATTCATGAGATCAAATTAAAAACAGTAACGCTGCATAGTTTCCTGTGAACCCCTCGTGCACGAGAATCCAGCAAAGGAATGGCGGACTCCGCCACTACCAATGAAAACTGATATTTAAAGAGGTATTTCCAGAATGTAAATACATAAATTGGCTAAATGCTGACCAGAAATGGAGTCAAAAACAGGGTTTGATTTAATGAAAATCTTAAGGATTTGAACTTTAAAAAGTCCACTGGGTTTAGGTTTTATTTATGGCTGAGCAATGGCCCAATAGGGTACCAGTCCGATTAAGCTTTTTGTTTTTCTCTCTTGTCTATGGCCTATGTCTGTGAAGGTCGACGTGTTGTTGTGATCCTGTTTGCATTTGGTTTGTAATTCTAAAGAATCCTTGCTTGCTTTTGTGTTCCTCTTTAAAAAAAAAAAAGTATATGCATAATAACCAACTATCATTTTTGTATTTATTTTCATTTGTGAAATGGTTTAATACTACCTGTAAATGTTAAACAACAACGTATGCTTAAGTTATGTATGTGTGTGTATATATAATGTATAGGTTTTTCTGGTCCTCTTTGTTGTAGTATGCACACTCTGTGTTTGAGCCTACGGGCAGAAGTTTGCTCAAGTTTGGGGTCTTCTTTACAAAAAGCCTTAAACATAATCATAAGAAAACATGACGGTGATGATGAGGATGATGAAGAGGATGATATTGGTCGATAACTGTGACGATGCTCTTTAAAAAAGCCATGACTGACGAGTGAGAAAGACGGTTGTTTATGATGATGATAAAGATTATAGAGAGAAAATGATGTTTGATGTTAATGATGATGATGATTATAGTGAAGTAATATCAGTGATGATGATGATGATACTATCATTGATGATGATGTCAAAAACTATAAACACCAGTAGTTTTCTATGTGATTGTAAAATAAAAATGCAAGCCTTGTGGTCGGGGCAGAATATTATCTTCTACCGCCCTGTGTGGGCTCATAGTTACATTAACTTTTATATTCTCTGTAAAAGCTATCGGTCACGTTGTACATTACGTGTATCTATATAAAGTATACATAAAGCTTATACAGCGGATGTGTGGTGTATTTATTATTCATGCTTGTCTTGACCTACTTGTTTGCATAAGTAATGAGCTATCATTAATGAATTACCCAGATATATTTCTCGAGAGGTGACGAGCTTTTTGAACGTATAAAACGTCATCCTCCGTCATGCAGAGCGATGACGTTTGATTCAACCCTGGTAGAATACATGTAATAGGAAAGGTGAAGGAAAACGAGAGAAATCTGAGTGGGAGAGAAGATACTGTATGGATGATAATTGGAGAGAGAGCTCCCTCTACTGGTTTCTTTCTTCTTTTTTTACAAGTCTTAATCATGATAATAATAAAACAAGACATTTAAATATATGAATACAAGCTCAACATTTTAATGATTATAAAGGATTAGAGTAAAGGCAGCCTTGTAGAGTTACAGTTGTTCTTAATTACTTAAGCACAACAGTTAATTTGTCCTACGTCACTCACTCAAAAATAAATAATAATAATAAAAGTACACTGTCCACTTTATTAGGACCAATCCAATACAACAGCTCTGCCATACAATCTACTCTTATGCCTATAATGTTCTGTTTTTGTTGACACTTTTAGAGGTGTTAAAGGTGGGTAGGCGGTGTGGTTGCAGATTGCAACCAACTGAGTACCCCTCAGTACCACAGTTTTGCACTCTGCTGCTCACGTTACCGCAGTTTCACAAGTGTGTCGGAGAACTACGGTGGCCTTCAGGTAACGTCCCTCTCTAGAGCCAGTGTTTGGTTTGTCCGTTCTGGGCTACTGTAGAAACATGGTGGAGCAACATGGCGTAGTCCGTGAAGAGGACCGGGTGCTCCCTGTGTAGATATGAAGGGCTCATTCTAAGCTAACGAAAACACAACGATTCTTAGCCTCAGGTGATTAAAACACTAATGAAAACACAGTTAGGAATACTATATTCTATTATGTGTTTTAGTGTTGAGGTGTTTCTAATATGATGTCCCCCTCATGTATGTAAATAACTAGGACAATAAAATAGAAAACACCTGATAATAATTTACACATTTACGACAATGTCAACATAAGCTGAACTTTTAGCAGCTGTTGTATTGGGTTGCATTAGATTGTACAGGTGTGCAAAACACAAAGTGACCGCTGAGTGTATTCATCTGAAACTTGGTATGTCTCTGCCACCAAAATAACAAATCCCTCTAAAGCCTCTGAACACCCACACAGGTGATTTCAGTTAATCTGTCTGATTAGACCTCTGCTCAGGACTGTGTGGCCGTGTATAGACTGTAATTGATTAACATCTTCCTGAGTCTCCTCTTAGCTTTGTTGCACCTGTTAGGGCGGGACAAATCACACCTTTAACGTTCTTATTGGTAGATGGAGATTGTGACCTCATAGATTCCCATCAAAGAGGCCTAATCAGCCAGAATAAGTGAAAACACCTGTGCAGGCGTTCAGATGCTTTAACTTTGGTTAAGCTAAGAAAATCAAATGTCTAAGAGTCAAAATGATAGAAGATACCTATTTTATTTCCTTTTTAGATTTATTCAAGTTTATTTGCAAAAACAGAAAAGACATTTTTAAATCAACACCAGTTTGATTGATATTTCCTGGATAGTACAAAAAACAGTAACACATTTTACAGGTCCACAAATTACATGGTAATTAGGTGATTAGTAGCAAGTAACCTATTTGAAACTTCATACAAAGTACCCCAATATTTACCTCAAAATGTATCAAAAATTACTTTATTATAAACATTATTTAATAATTATATGCTAAAATAGCATATAATGGTTAACATAGGAGCTGTGCTCTTCATATGAGGTGGAAAACCAAAACTAATAGCACAAATCTCACCATTGTGTGACTACACAAATGTAACAAGGTAGCTAATGTGATGATCCAGGGAGTTTTTTAGGATATTTCAAATAAGTTATTTTATAATTATAATCTATTTATCAGCAGACATGGAAATAAAACATATTAATTAACTTTGTAGTCTTTTCCTGGAAATGTAGCAAATAAATTACCAGCTATTGGGAAATATAATTATTGAATAATGTTTATCATAAAGTTATTTTTGATAAATTTTGAGGTAAATATTGGGGTAATTTGGCAGTAATTCTAAAGAAATTTCAAATAGGTTACTTGCTAATTATCACCTAATTACCATGAAATTTGCAGACCTGTAAAATGTAAAAAAACAAAAAGTTAACACTCACAGATTTCTTCCTGTCAGTGTACACCTTGTATATACTATAAACAGACCAAATCAACACATGCAGTAACTTTCACATCCTCCCACTGTACAGTATGTTTTCCTGCGCTACATTCAGGAACTGTGGTACATGTATGTGAAACACATTTTCACCTCTGAGGTGAGAAGTGATGCTGTAAATGTATGAACGTGTAACCTTTTATCAGTTTACATTACTGAAATTTAAAGCATTTATATTTGAAGGGTTGTGACAGAGGACTTGTACAATGAGGATTTGAGACACGTCTGATATTATTAGTGTATTAAAAATAAGCAGTGTAATACGTTTTCACCACCACCACTAACATTACTGGATCAACTGAAGATATAAAAGTACTTTTGAATACATACATTTTTAATTCTGTGTGACGATATAAACCGTGTGAAAAGTATTGAGACAATCCTGATTTGTATTTTATGTCACTCCAAAGACAAAAAAAACACTGCCTCCCAGTGGATAAATGTAGAATCACTGTGTGAAGACATTTATTTTACAGATGAATTCTCCCACACGCTGTACCAAACATTTTTTTATGTTAAAGCACAGTGTCGCTACATCAAAACAGCACTTAATATGCATCTTTACACCAACTCTCATCATATAATGTCCAACAGCTGCACATAGTATATAAAAATCTATATAAAACAAATCTGTATGATCTTAGCTGGTTCAGTCTGGACGTATTCATGCACCTCTCTCTCCTCTTTTGATTACACTGGGAAATTAACTGTTGTGATGCCAAGAGACAAAACAGCACCTCTAGATAAGATACAAACCCAACGACACTTCAGCAGGCTGGATGCTTGTTGACCGAACTTCACCTGGATGTCACCTGCTGTCTGGTGGTTGTTATAGTGGTGATGGATTGTCCTTTCATTGCATCACACATGCCAGTCTCTTGCATTTTTTTTGCTGATTCACATGATACATAAATTCTGCCATGGAACACAAATGTCCTAAATCATAAGGAGCGTTTATTTATTGCGAAATGAGTAAGCCGAGATATTCGCAAAAAAGAAAACAGCTATGAGGCACTGGAGGGTCAAACACACAGATAAAACACATGACATTTTTTTCTCCCTTTCAAATAAAGTTCAAATTTGAACTTTTTGAGAACCTTTGCAGAAAGAATAACACCATAACCATGGATTGTTTTTGTCCTAAAACCTGCAGACTTTTATCTCCACCTAGCTGCTACGACAACACATTCCCAACAAGAATCTCCGACCTTATAAACAGCCACAAGAGGCTCAGATGGAAATATATCCAAAGTCCTTACATCACAGTCAACGCTGCACATGTGTTTCTTCCTGAAAAACATCAAACTCACAGTTAAATATCTAAGTTGTATCTAGGCCTTGTTGTGACCCCAGTGACCTTCAGGTGACCAACCCCCTCAGCAGGGTGAAGAGGAGACCTGATCATAGTCGGGGCACTTGAGGAGAGCAGGGTAG
>CAKALG010014688.1:7722-29750 GCA_916700815.1 Helicolenus hilgendorfi | reverse complement strand
CGCTACCTTTGCCAGGCAACAGTGGGGTACAGAGCTTCAGAGAGCCGGGGATGAGAGCGAGCGAGCGAGCGGGTGTCAGCTCCGTGCAAAGCACCCGAACAAAAACACTGACACGTGTCTGACAGTACGATAATAGTGCACTTTGCGTCCGATAGTCCGTAGATATGTAGCCTATAAAAAAGATATATTTTGCTAAAATACAGTTGTACCGACAGAATACAGTAGAGTTCAGAAGCCGTTTCCAATGCTGTGAGGCAGGCAAGCGCTCGTGTCTTGCTGTCTATTCACATGTGGAGCGCAGTGATCTTGGGATCCAAGCGGGGCGTCCGTTGAGAAAGCGGTCCTTAATGTGGCCCAGGACATATTCACGTACACACTGCTAACAGAATGTGGCCATATGTGGGCCAGACCACCTCAGAATTTGGTCTGAGCGATCGGATCTCAATGCGTCCTCAATGCGTCTTGAGTGCGTTCACACCTGTACTTTGTGCTGTCCACTTGTGATCCGATCACTAAGGACGCATGTCAATACCAGGTCCGAGCAGGGCCTTAGTGCTGTCGACTTGCTGAGGGTACATCCCCATTCCTCCTCCATCTGGTCCAGCCGAACACACCCATAGTGCTTTCCATCACCACCTTGTCTTGGTAGGTGAAGTGAGGTCTCCATCCTTCTGTATCTAACCTAAAATACCTGCTGATAAAGCAGAACTTTCTCCAGAGTATATTCTTACAACTTTGCTGCATTTGAGATTGTTAAATTTTGTACAAAGTGAGATACAAAACCAAATTCCAACCTGGTGAAGTGTGATCTGAAACACTGTCATAGACCCATGGAGGCCAACTTTAGAACCATTGTCACATTTCATGTGCTAGCACCTTGTTGTGTTTACCTGCATACCTGTTAGCATGCAGGGTCGTGCTTCCAGCTTCTCAAGTCCAAAAACCATTGCATGCTCTTTTTTTTTCTTTCTCTCTGTTAATGACTGATTTATGACGCTAGTGGTCCTCACTTTTAATCCATCCTGATTTTCTTTCCAGTTTCCACTTAATGACACTTGTCAGCATCACTTTTCCTGTTTTCCTAAACAAACCTCCCATGTTTGGTTGCTTTACAGTTTCACATATTGTGCAAGGAACTGTCACTGTTTTCTCTCACTGTATTCCTTTCTTTCCGTCTTTCTTTGTTTGCACCTCTTCTTCTATTCCCTCCCCCCCTTCCTGCTTTTTCTTTTTCTTCTTGGCAGAATCACACAGCAAACCCATCATCTCGGACTGCTCTCGCCAACCATGACCTGCGATTGGAAATGGATATCCAAACAAAGCACAACCTATCATCTTTACATCGTGGCTAATAGGAATATTGAAGGGGTGTTTCCAATAACACAGGCACAGTTCTGAGTAGCCACACGAGTTCACTGGGAGGTCGGAGAGACCGCATAGGCGAGGGAGGGGACGAGCAGGAGAGAGAAAAAGAGAAAGAGAGAGAAGGTTAGAAGAGGGGTAGACATAAGGACAAACTTTGACAAAAGAGCTGCATCTTCAAAACTGGGAGATAATACAGTAAGTGCTGCTGAGAGCTGAAGACTGGATCCTCATAACCGCAAGTTTAACACCAAGAAAATAGAGTTCGTGGACCCCTGTGTCAATAACCACACTGCTGTTACTGAGAATCTCCAGAGCAGCAGCAATACACTGTGTGAAGAACACAAGGAACCCAGCAGAAACCTTCAATGTTTATCATTAATAACCCCAAATTGCTTATTATAGTAGAATGCGTTTGTAATCAGGTCTGAGTGCAAGCGGTTGTCTCTGCTATAGATAAGTTTATGCTTGAAGGTTGTGTAAAACTGTTAGTTTTAACCCCCAAAACTGAGGCAGTAAGGCTTAACAGGTTTTGTCGGTCTTCATCCTAAAAGCCTACTCTCATGCCCAATGTATTTTGAAAGAGTTATTGGTTGCGGTATCATTCCTCCTGGCCATGAAGTAACATTACCATGGGTGCCGGAAGTAGGGAGCACGGATGTATAAAGACAACTGGACACAGCATCATAGGCGGGCTCCCGTTCATTTCTATGACAGTTGCTCAATGGTGCATGAAGCCAAAATGGTTCAACTGCCGAGTGATAAAGTACCCGGATCATCCGGCGATCTTCCGCATTCATTGGGCCCATAGAGCAGGCACAGTAGCGTTTCCTTTAACTCCTTCCTGGGGGCTTGGTAGGGGGCCAGGGGGTTATTGCCCCCCGCTGTAGTGATGTGTGGGACAGGGTTTTTCAATGGGCTACTCGCACCCTCCCTGACCCGTTATGAGAGCCAAAAATATGCGTTGATCGACCAACTGACCTGACCAACAAACCTGCATTATGGTAGCACAATTGTCCTAACTGAGTGCCATGGCACTCCCCAAGTGCATAATCCTGCTGCTGGGAGCAGCTAAAAGCACACCTTCACCATCCTTCACATCCTGACAGTGAATCTTAACAAAATAGCTTCATGTGTAGTTCTATACTGTCTTTTTTATAGTGTTTGGCTGCACTGTGTAGAACAATAATGGAGATCACAGTTCCAGGATTCAACCTATTTCAACGCGCTTTGAGCACCAACTAGCGGAGCTGAAAGCACGCTCCCTGGATGCTTGTTGCTGGATGCACAGAAAGGCTAGCATATGTGTAGTGACGGCCCGCATTTCCAATCATAAGTTTTCTGTTTTCTGTTCCAAAATGCAAATCTTACTTTTTGTTGGTATTAGTTTGTGATGTGTCCGAACATGACGGGTGGTTTATGTTGGTAATTATCACTTTTTGTGCTAGTTTATAGTTTTAACCATTAGTGAAGTGGCTGGAACATTTCTTGAGACCAGCTGCATTTTGTTATATATTCACATCCCCCCAACACTTCTCATATGAATCCAGCACCTTTGAACACAACTACACTGTAACAAATAGTGGATACGATCCACAGCCTTGAATTTGTGGCAAAATATGTTCCACAGTTCAGCCAAATGCAGCCAATATGAGGCTTCAGTCAAATCAAATACACAGGCCTATTTGTGTCCAGGCTGTCATGTGTTATTACTAGTGTTGTGTCCTGGCAATGAACCTACAGGTGACGACCAAGATGTAGCCCATCTGTAGCCTACAATGTAAATCAGCTTTTATTGTCCCGATCCCAACTAACATTGGGCGAAGGCGAGGTACACCCTGGACAGGTCACCAGACTATCACAGGGCTGTCACATAGAGACAGACAACCATTCACACTCACATTCACACCTACGGGTAATTTAGAGTCAACAACCAACCTAACCTGCATGCCTTTGGACTGTGGGAGGAAAGCTGAGCGCCTGGAGAAAACCTACGTTAACACGGGGAAAACATGAAAACTCCACATCAAAAATCCAAATCAGATCCTTTGTTACAAAGTTACTTATGTTTGTGTGTGAGTGAAAAAGAGAGAGAGAGAGAGGGTGACTTTGTGACATGTTCTAACCAACTGCTGATGGTTTAAATCACAGGAGAGACGCAGCATATTACATCAGAGACTATTAAGTTACCTACGTCTTTTCACCGAAAGACAGATTCTCTCTCTGTCTGTTGCTGTGATGGAGGGTGCCTGTTTGTTTTTGAGAGTGCGTCGCCCCTATGGCTGTCTTCCTACTCATGCAGGTAGCCCCGAGGGGGAGAGAATGGAGCTCTTTGACAGGAGAGCGGAGGGGGGAAGCGGGGGGTTACATTGCAACCACCATCTACTTCACTGTGCCTGGGCTCATTCTGTAATGAAATGGCCTGTGTCATGGAGGCCTTGTTCAAACAATGGGCCTATTCAACCTGGAGAGGAGTCTCTGTCAGGGCTAGGCTGAATACGATACCTCTGAATCAGGGCTGCAGTGCCTCTTTCTCTCCATCTTACTATTTTTTACTGTCTACTCTAGCTGTTACTATCCGCCCCTTCTTTCTCACCGCTTCACTTTGTCCTTCTTTGCTTTCTCTCTCTTTTCTGCTTCCTAGGATGTCAGCCTACAGAAACAAATATGTAGGGGAGTTACACAAAGAACTCGAAGCACAGCGTTCTCATGTATATGCTTTTAAAAGGTATCGCATGTCTTTGTTTACATGTCTAGGTGAAAATCATTCATGTTTCCACTGAAGACATTTTGGTTTTTACGTATTACTGTATTATGTTTCATGTTATTAAGGGGTTTTCGGTGTCTCATTTGTTTTGAGTTCTTCGGGTGCTGAATTGTTTTCAGTTGGCTTAAACTGCCCTCTTATAATTATATTATTCCATTTCACTCTTTTGTTTTTTAGTTCTTTTACACCAAAGGACTGCCCCAGTATACCACTAGCAGAGACATCTGTATGTGGTGAAGAATCAAAGACCAAAAATCTGCAAGGGGGCTATGCCTCAATGGGGAGTTAGCGAAAGGATTCATGATAGTTGGAGAACCTTTTTACCTGTGTCCAAATGTTTAGCAATCTCACCTACACGGTATTTCTTTGTCATCTCTCTCTTTAAGCACTATTTTGAATGATGGCCAATCAGACTTGTTGAATGCATTTCCTTCCTCATCTCAGAGTTTTTTTTACTTCATTTCGAACTCAAGTTCATACCAATGCCTTATGCTGTCTCCAGCAGCATCCACGGAATAAAGCGATAGTTCTTTCTCCCATTCGACCTCTCCCTTGCCTCAAAACTATTCTCAGTAGTTGTAGATGTGGCAATTTCTCTTCTCCATGCTCAAGGCATAAGGATTCTGTCATATCTCGGTGAACTGCTCCTGATGGCAAGCTCGATGGAGCTGGTTGTTTCTCATAAACAGAAACTAGTCAACCACCTTCACAGTTTGGGGTTTCTAGTGAACTGGCACTTTGTCTCCCTCACAAAATGCAGCTTTGTAGGGTCTCGAGCCTAACTCGGTGTCCATGCAGACACATTTGACCCGAGAGAGACACGCGTAAAAATCATCACCGCCACTCAAAGCACAACCAAAGCACGACAATTTATGGTTTTACTCAGTCTGATGCGCCAAAGGGATCTCTCTCGGGTGTTGACAATCACGGCAGAGTGTCGAGAAACACTGTTCTGACTCAATCCCCTCAACCTCTCAACAGGAAGATGCCGCCCATTATGGTCAGGGAGCGATCTGCGAGGGTGGAACAATCAGGGGTTGTTGAGGAGAGCACGAGAACTGACACATCAATGTTCTTGAGCTGGAGACAGTCTGCTGGCCTTGAACCATTTGGCAGGTCAGGTAGAGGGGAGACACGTTCTGATACGGTCCGACAACGCCGCAGCGACTGCATATGTAACGTGAGGGTTCGTTGTGTGGTGGTGGATCACTCTTTAAGAGAATAAACAGCAGGATGGAGATAACTTTTTAAGCAGCCATTTTACTGTTCTTATCACTTCATCTGTTTCACAACAACAACAACAACAACACTTCCTTGTTCCTAACTCACATGTCGTAGAACTAACCAATCAGAGGCCAGAAGGACCTGAACTAAGGTAAATCTCAGGAAGATACTTACAGGCAGATTCAAGAAATTATTATAACTATTTGCTGCAGTAACTATTTGAACATGTAAATATGTAAATAATAATCTTGTAAACATAAATATGTAAATAATTAACTGTGTAAACATTGTAAATGTATTTTTAGTAACTTAACTCAAATATATGAATTAACTTCTAAACCTTACACATATATCGATCGTCCGGACGGGGTTCGCTCTCAGGCCGTGCATCGGGTGGCATTAAAAATGTTGCTGTGGGCTCAAAGCCGTCTGCGATCCCTGTCAGTCTATCACATTCAGAGCAGGCTGAACCTCACGGTGGACCTGCGTTATCGAGGGGTCAACCTCGAATGGCAGACTGGCGTCTGCAACCCCAGGTTGTGGAGAGTATTTGGGTCCTTTTCGGAAGGGCACAAGTAGACCTCAGACCTTGGAAAATGGAAGCTAGTTGCTTGGCCCCTGAGCGGGAGTGTTTGTTAGGCAAGGGAAACATGTGTCCTTTAATAATGAAAAAAGAAAACAGCTAAGAAAACAGCTGATATGGGCTATCAGATTTTTTTTTAATTTTTGTTTTAAAAACGTCTATATTTCTGCTTCTCAATGTAAATGTGTGGATCTCTGGGAAATGTAAGTAGCATCTGTTAAGGATCATCACTACATCTGCTGCTGCAACTGTCATCAGCTGCCACTCAGCAGCGCTCACTGGGGAATCTTTCCAGCTGTAGTGCGGTGGAGAATTGTATATGCATATGATAGTGTATCGTGTAAAACCATAGCTTCTGCGAATGCGCCAAAAAACCTCAAAGATCCACATTTATTTTTTTAAAGTATGGCACTGGGTAAACCTGAAAGGGTTTCATGCTGTTTCCCTGCTGTAAAAGACAGCTGCCCCATGAAATTATAGGCACAAGTCAATACTTTACCAGTTTGCTAAAACCTGGCACTATTTTGGTCCAGCCCTGTCACCTAAAAATGACGTTTCTATAAATAAGGAAGGCAACGTATTTTATCCCAGATTCCATTTATTTTTGACGTACAACAAATACGTTTTCTATTCAGTGCTTGAACTGGAAAAAAAATAATTGTTGGTGCTCCCCTTATTCACGTGTTGGCATGTGTGTCGGCCAGTATCAGCAATCTCTTGTGACTTATTCTTATTTATTCATTATTTCTTTAAGCATGTTATACGGTGTCAGTCAAAATCAGCTGTGGTTTTATTGCTATATTATTAAACTTGGGCTATGCATTTTCTATAGTTGGCCTATAATACTCCAATAATATTCCAACTGGAACATTAAAGGGTTATGTTGGTGTGCTAATGTTAGTGCTTTCCTGTGTTATTTGTAGTATTGCTCTATAATATATTATAGGATGTCTATAGAATGTATATAATATAGAATAGTCAGGGTGGTGGATGGGTCAAACCAAGACCACAGGAAGAGCGCCGGGTTGTGAAGCAGATTTTCGAAGTGGCCAAACGGTGGGAAAGACACGTCCGTAACTCAGCGGATCATTTTTTCTTTAGGTAAATCAACAGTACAGTCCCAGCACAAACACTTGAATAGCCCTTATTTAAATCATCAGGTCCTAAAAGTTGTGCACTAATAGCTGCATCCAGAGCTATTTTCCTTCCTCCGTTCATGTGAATGAGGCTGGAGGCTGGAGCGAGGGCTGGGAGGCGGGGTTAAAGGAAACGCTATTGCGCATGCTCTGTGGGCCCAATGGATGTGGAAGATTGGCAGAAGATCCGGGTACTTTATCACACAGCAGTCGAGCTATTTCGGCTTCATGCACCACTGAGCAACTCTCATAAGAATGAACGGCAGCCGGCCTCCAACGCTGTATCCAGTTGTCTTAATACATGGGTCAAACTAACACGGACTTTTAACCAGGAGACCGCTGTTCATGTGAAACCAAAGCTCAACGTACAGCAATGTTGATTTACATCCGTAGCTTAAATAACGTAACAAACGTAGTAATTTAAAACCAAACCCTGATCTTTTTACTATACATAACCAAGTAGTTTTGTTGTGTTTTCGTCTGTTTTGTTTCAATTTACAACATTAACCACTGTTTAAAAAAAAAATATGTTTCCCTTGAAGAGAAATTGAGAATGCAGTTTAGTAGTATTACATTTTGTAGGCGACAGGGTTGTTTGGTTCTACATGTACGGGCACTAAAACATAAAATAGATTGCATTGTAATAGTATTCTCAAGTGAATCAGTGGCAGATCAGCTTTTGACAATCACAGTATCCAACCATTGTCTATAAGGTCAAGGTAGAAGGAGGAAGACCTTGAGAGTTCTGCCAGAGCTCACAATGGTTAAATTCATGACTTTACCTTTAAAAGAAAACCTTGGCTAACACAGCCTCCCACGTCAGAGGACATTTGGAGATTGAATTTCTTCCACAAACATGGTGCAAGGACCTTTTGATGAGAAAAACAGAAGCTAAAACAAATGTTGAATCAAACTGAATCAGCTGGATGCTCCTTGTCCTCCATTTGATCCTGTAGATTCTAGCATGATATATGGATATGTGTGTTAAGTTAAATATATATAGGGTAGTCTCTCTGATCTCTGTCTCTCTCCCTGTGTGTGTGTGTCTAAGAGAGAGAGAGAAACTTTGCCAAGTGGGGTTGCATTCAAAAAGCCCTCAATTACACAGCCAGCCTGCTGGAGACACTCTGGCTATTTGTTTGGAGAGTTTTATCAGCATGTCAGACTGCCATGAAATGGACTCCAAATTAAATGGCAGTGCTTCGCTGTTGCCGCATGCACAGCACTTTTATAAACAGTTAAGAATAAAGTCCTAGGGAGCTGGAGGCTGTTAATACATGGCTGTAGGGTAACTTTAGTCAGCTCATACTGACATAGTGTACTTTGTGATTTGTATTTCTAATTTTGGGAAACACTATGTGTGTACCTTTACAAAAAAGACGTATAATTCAAGTTTATTTTATGAAGTAAACTTAAGTATAGTTCAAGTGTAATCCCAAGTATACTTTATTTAATAAGTATACTAATATGAATGTACTAGAAGTATACTTGTAAGTGTACTACTTAAATACTTATTGGGACTAAATTGGCCCACTTTCTAGTTTATAAAAGAACACTTTAAGTGTAAGAATAGTAAACTTTGAGTGCGCAACTAGTTTACATCTAAGTTGTATTTTGTACTGCAACTAAAATATGAACTATACTTCAAGTAAACTTATAGGCATACTGTTAGTTTACTAGTTATATACTTGTAGCCAACTTTTTAGCTTATGAAAGTACACTTAAAAGTATCCCCTCCATAAACTACTACTTTAGTAGTTTTTACTGCAAGGATACTTGTAAGTGCACTAATAGTAAAAGGTATACTAATGTTTTTACTGCAAGTATACTTCTAAGTATATACTGTATCATTGTACTAGTAGCATACTTGTAAGTATACTACTTGAATACTTCTTGGGACTAAATTGGCCCACTTTTTAGTTTATAAAAGAATACTTTTAAGTATACTTTAAATGTAAGAGTAGTAAACTTTGAGTACACAACTGGTTTACATCTAAATTGTATTTTGTATACTTTTTTTGTACTTATAGTACTTAGCCAAATATACTTTTCTATAAACTTGTCAGTATAACCCAAGTATACTTGGACTTTTCTATATACTTACCAAGTACACTTAGACTTTTCTTTATACTTGTCGGTATAAGCCTCGTACAGTGTACAGTGTAGTATAATTTTGTTAAGTGTATCTTTGATAAGTACATAAAAAGTAAAAAGAATTTTCTATTATTTTAAGTTTAAAGAAGTATACTAATAGCACACTTGAATAAACTTCTTTTTGTAAGGGTAAGTAAATTGAAATACAAGAGCTCCTTGGAAGCCAAGTAATTACAGCACATGCCACATAACTGCAACGTCCCGGGTTTAGTTCTGACATTGGGGCCTGTGTGGGACCTGTGAATTAGAATTAGAAATTCAGGATCCTTACTGTAAGTTTACATCTTGTCTACAGTATGAAGATCAAGTCACCTAATCACAGCCAACCACAGTCTGTTGCTACATTGCACAGAACAGACTGCCTTGTGTTGTATGAATAAAATGAGCTTGAGGTAAATCGCTAAAACCACTTCCTAATCTCCAAGTCAAGGGTGCCATTGTATATCTGCTGCAGTTGGTGTAATGCAAAACCTGGATCGCCATGAACATGATAGAGCTGTTTAACAGGGTTAAACACATAGTTCAAAGATGCGGCAAGCTGGAACAGCGCAATCTGATCCCAAATTGTACAGAGAAAGGTCAACTGTGCACCTGTCAGTATGGAGAAGGGTATAGTGGTGGAGGTGGTGGTGGTGGTGGTGGTGGTAGGGTGACCATTGCAACACTATCCCCCCGCACCTCAAAATCCATCTCTCAACAGATATTATCTCAGATGACAAACTGAGGTAAATGGGCTTGACAAAAAATAATGGATTATCTGACAAGTACACAGCACGCTGTGTGTTCCCCAGAGGGAAGGCATAGCTTTAAAATAGATTTACCGTGAGGCTGGCCCTATGGGAGTGGTATAGGAAAATACACTCTCCACTTTCATACACAATCAGTGTCTATTCCTGGAATGACTTTGCACTGCAATTGCAATACGGTACCCGTTTGCATTCACTTTTTCCTCAGAAGTTCTACTTCTGCTTTAATTTTTAAATACAACTTCCCAAAATGAATGTCAACAACCCAACACAGATGTATCTGGCTAGGTTATGCATGAAAGTTCAAGAGAGCAGTAGTGATAGTAATACTGAATGTTATCACAATGTTAAAAGTAGGTTCTACAGCATAACCTTCTCAAAATGCTAGATATATTGTGTCTCCATAAACTAATGTTTTAAAACCAATAGTTGGTAGAGGAGTTTCCATCTCTGTCTCTGTGGGGAATTTCTTCCTGAGTCTAGATAGAAACCTTCCTGAGTTTGGCTTCTTGTGTTGATGTATAAGTGAAGCATACGCTAAAGAAAGAAAGAGCGAAAAAGAAAAAAAAATGCATATGCCACTTCCCCAACATATTTTGGTATGTATGACACAGTCTCACGGCAATTCGTGAAATAGTCACGAAATTTAATCTATTTGATTCGTGTACATAAACACGAATTTCCCTTTTTGTTCGTGATGCTCAGCACGACTTTCAACAATGTATTTTTTGTGCTTTTTCCTACAAATGTCCAGCAACACGTGACGCACGTGTAGATTTCCACTCCGGTCTTTTCAAAATAAAAGTACTTAATTAAAGATTAGATCCACTTGGTTATGCTTAGGCAATAAAATGACTTAGTTAGGTTGAGGAATAGATTGACTTAGTTAGACTATTTAGTTAGGCTTAGGCAACAAACCACTTAGTTAGGCTTAGGCAACAAAACTACTTTAGTTAGGTTTAGGAATAGATCGACTTGGTTAGACTTAAGCAACAAATCTACTTAGTTAGGCTTAGGAAAAGATTGACATGGTTAGGCATAGGTAACAAACTAGTTAGGTTTAGGCAAAAAACTACTTTGGCTTATGCAATAAACTACTTAGTTAAGCTTAGGCAACAAACTATTTAGTTAGGCTTAGGCAACAAACTACTTAGTTAGGTTAGGAACAGATCGACTTGATTAGGCTTAGAAAACAAAACTATTTAGTTTTTGGAGCGTTATGTAACCTCCTTTGCAACAAACTATTATGACACAGTCCTTAGGGTTTTTAGTTTCAAATGATAATGATGAGCCCTCTACATCCTCTGAAAGATCGATTACATTAAGAAATTAGTGTCATTAAAATTAATTTGCGTTAACACGTTATTATTGCGTTAACTTTGACAGCCCTAGTATATTTATGTTCTTTGGTGTCACAGAGAGTTCACAAAGGAAAAACTGATTATGAGCATTACTAGTATTATTAGGTATAGAACAGGTAGAACGGCAATAAAACTACAACAGCAGCACTTTAGACCTGCTTATGTTATGCTCATGTTGTCACACCTTTTGCACCGCCCGCCAGCCAATTTTGCAAATTTATGCCACCTGCAGGCAATGAGTGTAAAATTAACATGACAACAAGTGAAAACATTACACCGAAAATAAATCTTTTAGTTCAACCACTGAACTCTCCACATGTTACACTCCTTCAGACATACTAAGCCTCATTACTATTTTCCTTCAAATGAATCATTTCCATCTTTGATTTATCGTGTTGATGCTGCTTCTGGTTTGGGTGGGCGAGAAACCATTCAATCATTCCGCATGATTAGAGAATACAAATTAATTATGATGTGTCAGGCAGCTGCATCATGGGAGGTGAGAGGTAAAAGCTGCCAGAAGTCTGTCTAATACAGTGAAACCTGCGGGATATGAGTCTTGTGCTGACATGAAAATGTAGTTTTGTATCCTCATCGCTGTTATTTCCCAGCGTTCTTTTATATTTTTGCTCTCTGTACTGTATGTCTACAAAGCCCCTTACAACCCCGATACTCTTGGTTTTGTGTGTAGGCAGATTTCTTTTTGGTAACAACATTCTCTATATTGAGCAACAACTCATTATTTCAACAGTTATGGCTCAAGGGAGGAAGACAAATTGACACCACAGCTGCTTAAATTTGTCATTTTAACTACAGACATATGTTTATACGAGCCATATAAGTGATCATTCTACACTTTTTTTTTAAATCCAGTGTGTATTAAAATTAGTTTTTTTGTTGAATGAACAATGTTCCTGTTCCTGTTTCCTTCAGAAACATCTTGCTGTTTAGCTGTAAAATGAGAAAGTGTGCTCTGGCTGGTGGGCGGTGCTTGGTATTTCCTCAAATGATCTCAACATGGTCACGAACTTTCTCATTTTACAGCCCGACAGTACACTACAAGATGTTTCTGAGAACATTTGAGGAGAGAAATAGGCATTACAGTAACATAATATTGATTAATATTTGATTAGCGCTGCCTAGTTTTACCGTTTGATCGGAGTTTGTGAGTGATTGACAGCTGCTCAGACACGGTAAGGCTCCAGCTCAGCTCTGATTGGTTGTTTTCCTCCAGTCTGTGAAATCTTGCAGATGCCGTTAAGAGGACACAGAGGCATATGATTTTATTACCTGTCTCATGCACTACTGTCAGTATATAGTGAGTGTTTTATAAAAATAGCTTTTTTTAAATCATATTTGCTCCAATTCTACCTCCTGCTGCTTTAATCATTGTGTAATGACCAGACTTTGACAGGTAACTCGATTATAATCTTCTTTACACATGGCTGTCCCTAATGCACTACCCACCATGCATTTACTGTCACTGCTAATGACTATCACACCATCTAATAGCGGTGTTGTGCTGTTTTTATATATTCATACATCTGGATTGAATTTTCTGCTCTACCAAATACAGTATGATATGGCTTCCTGGTCGTGGAAATAATACTGAACTACTGTACAAAGAACATGTTTCAGGCTGGATCTGTTTTCCAGATGTTGTGTTTATAGTCGATGATAGCTAACAGGGAAAGAGAGATGTGACCCACACACAACATTCAAAGCAACTCTATAAACAGTCTCTTCTCTGGGAACTATTAATGATCTAATGTAGTGGAGCATTTCAGACCCAGGTGACACAGGGGAAACATTGTCTGGTAAAGCTTCTTACTTTATAGAAACTCACCCCTTGTTCTCAAGATTCATTTGAATGTCATTTAGTTGTTCATAGCCAGTTGTGCAATTTTGTAAAAAGGTTCTCACATGTTTAACATTTAACCCATCAGAATATTTAATTGTTTAAATTCCAGATTAAATCTATGAAGTGGTGAGCCCGACATCACGATCTCTGTGTATCCCGTCTGGTCTCCTACAGGACACAATGGTTGCGCTCTGGGGATCCTTGAATTGGTGAAGGATTCCAGGTGCATTGAGGTTAAGTTACACTGCAGCTGTCCAGCTGACAAAACACACAGGCTAATACAAATGGCCAGAGAGGAGCTCTTATTGTCTCCTAGCTACCTCCTTCTGTCAAGCCGGTGCACTGAGTGTATTTATGTATGTGTGTACACTGAAGCATTAGAATAAACATTCATGGCTAGAGTCGTTCCTGTCACTATGGAATGTCAGTTACTACTTATAGGCTAATGCATTTTAATTAGGGCAGTCAAAATGAGTGCAATATTAATGCGTTAACGCAAATTCATTCTACTGCCACTAATTTCTTTAACACGTTGACGCAAGTGATAATTCAGAGGTTGGAGCAGGCTCAGTTTTAAAGCTAGAGTGAAGATACTGGCATCATATGAAAGTGGAAGGAAAGGAGGTCAAATAACGCTACAAAGTTACGCTAAATTTTGGTGTGGAAAAACTGTCATGGCCATTTTCAAAGGGGTCCCTTGACCTCTGACCTCCAGATATGTGAATGAAAATGTGTTCCATTGGTACCCACGAGTCTTCCCTTTACAGACATGCCCACTTTATGATAATCACATAAAGTTTGGGGCAAGTCATAGTCAAGTCAGCACACTGACACACTGACAGCTGTTGTTGCCTGTTGTGCTGCAGTTTGCCATGTTATGATTTGAGCATATGTTTTATGCTAAATGCAGTTACTGTGAGGGTTTCTGGACTATAATAACTCATATTTGTCATTGCTTTGTGTTGTTAATTGATTTCCAATAATAAATATATACATATATTTGCCTAAAGCAACAGATTTATCTGCTCCCATGTTGATAAGATTATTAAATACTTGACAAATCTCCCTTTAAGGTACATTTTGAACAAATAAAAAATGTGCAATTGATCGTGATTAACTATGGACAATCATGCGATTAATCACGATTCAAGATTTTAATCCATTGACATCCGTAATTTTAATGTTCCACATTTTGTTAATCTGTTTTGCACTATAAATGGAACAGACTTTATATTAGTCATGTTGATATCCCTGCAAATGAGGAGTCAATGTTCTTCTCACTGAAATCCTTATTAAATGAAAATCATCTATATAATAATCAAGTCGAGTGTCACAGATTTGCTATGATGTTCGTTTGAAAGTCAGTGAGCAGTCCTCATTGTAGTTCATGTGAGCACATGCACGTACACCCATGGATGCACATTGACTTGAATAGACACACACGGAAATGCAAACAAGAGAGCTTAGGGCAGATGTGTGATCTTGTAAAAACACATTGAAGGACGAATGGCTCCAACTAGTTGCACTTGTCAAACAGCACCTGCAGCATTTACCTTTCATGTTCTGCAGACGGGAGAGAAATGGAGAGAAAGACAGGGCGAGAGGGAGAGAGTGGTTGTCAATATTAGACATGCACTAACGAGGAGGGGGGGTGGAGGGGTATTACATGAAGCTCTTGGGTAGAGCTTATGCATGTCAAAACATTTGTAAGTGAGGTCTCTAAAAATTAAGAGGTTTCTGTGAGAGCTATTTCTAAAGAGAATTTGTCAAAAATATATATGGCCATTTTTTTTTTTTTTTTAAGAGAACGAGTTACTAACTCGATGGAACGAGTTACCAACTTAAGGGAACGAGTAACTAACTTAAGTGAATGAGTTAATACAAATTTTCTCCTAGTGGGTCTAAGGGGGCACCGTACAAAGCAGCAGATGATCAAAAAATAAGTATAAAAACACGTCTAATAGATTGGTACCTTTATCTTATAACACATCACGTAAAGCCGGTTTGGTGCTGACATAATCCTGTCCGTCCCCAGGTGAGAGAGAATACACTAGCTTAAAGCCGCTGTTGGGACAGATGCCAAGAAAACATCCATCTTTATTTAGGAGGCCTTGCTTCTGCCCCTTGGCATGCACGCTCGCTCTGTGACTGACAGCTCTAACAATATGGAATCAGCCAAGTAACAGCCCAAGGCACACTGTAACTATAGCCGTGTAGTGATTTGTGCTATGCCCACCAAATATTAACTCTTCCCTTCTCTTTTCCTACTTGTCTCTCTCTTACAGAATCACACCCACACATCTACCACAAACACATGTACTGCATTCCCTCCCTATTTCTGTGTATGTGTCTCTGGGTGAAGCCCAGATTTATGAAGTATAGCCTACCATTACCAGCTGCTATGGCTGGAGTTCTAACATCACACCTCATTGAATGGAACTGGGAATCATTGTTTTGGATTTGTTTACCATGGTGTCTTTTGCAAAATTGTGTATAGTGAACATTTGCAGTACAAAGGTGCTGTTGTGCAAAGTAAGAAGCGCTCAGGAAAGTGTTTTCTTTAGCTTTTTAGGAGGTTATCAACATTTTTAATAGTCATAGTTTTTCCTGTACTTTGGGTTTACATGAAAAGTGTCGCATAGGCCTGCTTTTAAAAAAGTAATGTTAGAAATGCCTTGACAGCTGGGCTGCGATGTCATAGTTAAAAAAATAAAATCACGTCCTATGTCGTTTCCTATAGAGGGACAGCTAAGCTAAAATACTCACAACAATTGTGCATTTTGCGATAAAAGCAACAAATTTGGTACAGATGTAGGTTTATATTTTATGAAAAGATATAGATATCAGGGCCCTACAAATTTGGGGGGGGCGTGCATGGCAGCCATTTTACAAAATGGCCACCAAATATTCCGAATTGCTACAGAAAACTGATTTTATGACTC
This sequence comes from Helicolenus hilgendorfi, assembly GCA_916700815.1. Taxonomy (NCBI): domain Eukaryota; kingdom Metazoa; phylum Chordata; class Actinopteri; order Perciformes; family Sebastidae; genus Helicolenus; species Helicolenus hilgendorfi. Next base: position 13,614 of record CAKALG010014688.1, on the reverse strand, counting down.
TTGATGATTTCAAGCTGATTAGATCAGATGTCAGAAGATTACAAACCTGCTTTTTCCCGCCCTTTATTTTTAAGGGTGCTTTTTAAAATCTAATAACCTAAGAAAAACACAAAAAACTAATAAAAAGAGCATGGACACTTTAGGGTCAAACTTCACACCCTTGCCTTCAAGACAGAATGATAACCAATACACCTCTTCAGCTTTCTATTGGTGTATTTATCTTTTCATTAGCAGTAAAATTGGCAAAGACATTGCTAGGTAAAGCAGGTAAACCTCTAATCACAGGTTGCATGAGAACCTTTTAGTTTGGATAGGCATTTCAGGTTCATACGACAATGTTATTTTGCTGTGCCCCCATATCTATATCTTTTCATAACATACAAATCCACACCTGTTGCCAAATTTGTTGCTTCTATCGCAAAATTCACAATTGTTCACCTTAACTGTTTTTGAGAGGTACAGGGCACACTCAGCCTCTTGACAGCATCCCAAAGGTTGGTATGGGCTCATGGCTCTTTTTGTAATGACAGATGGCAGAGCTCTGGGCCACTGGCATTTTTTGTCATTGTTCTTTGGTACAAAATCTTTCTCCTTGTATAGTAAGAGTTGCTGTAATAAACAAACAGTGCAGTACAATTTGGGATTACAGGATTTTGATGGAACAACCTAATCATTCATTCATTATAACAATGGCCTATGATTAAATGTTGTTGTCAGCATTTGTTTTCATTCACATAAAACACACGTTGAAATAAAACCTGAGTGGATCTGATGCATGTCGACTGTTTGGTGAGTGGTACTGATTATGGAAAGAAATGTAAAATCAATGTGTAAACACCTACTCCCTCTACAGCAGCTGTGTTCCATTCTGCTCTGACATCTCTGACATTACTGGTCTATTACAGAAGACATTGAGACAACTGCATTGTATACTGTGGAATATTGTTTTTTTGTGTTTTTGTTTAAAGTTTGTTTTTTGTCAGAGCTAACTAAGTGGGACAAAAGTAATTTACGACAACTTAATGATTGTAAAAATAAATCGTCATATTTACAACAAATGTGGAAGAGACATCACGTCAAAGACAAGCAACCGACAAGCAATGTCGATGTTTTGTGTTCTGTTCACCACAGGCTGCTGCCATCCACCTCATCACGCAGCTAAATAGAGCAGGTCGTAGTTTGAAATGGTTAGCAATATAACATGATTGACATAGCAAGTCTTGCTTGCTACTGTAGTATCATAGACAATACTGTCTCAGACCGGATAATCAAATGGTAAAGCAGATGTTTCTCCTCAATGATCTCTCTCCGAAAGAAGGTATAAAAGACCACGACAGCGACCTCTAGCAACCGTAGTAACTATGACAGGAGCAGAAGCGGAAGTCAGGCGCTGTAGTATGGACAGTGTGGAACTCCATGAGGCGTTGAGGTTGGGACGGTGGATGGGACACAAAACACCCAGGAGACTAGAGTTCGCATCCCATGTGAAACGTGTAAGAATGGTGTTTCCCCATAACTTAACCAAGTATGTTTTTTTTTGCCTAAACCTAAAGAAGTTGTAGTTTTGTTGCCTGAACCTCTATTAAAACTGCTATTCAATGATTTTCAAAAGCCTTTCCTGGATATTCCTTCATATCCTCCAGCCCACAAGTTATCTCACAATTTTTCTTATTTTCTGGCCAAGTTGCTTCCCATTGAAGGTGTAACAAAATTAATATCTGGTAATACTAATTGTGATTAATCATCAGACATCCAGAAGAACAAAGCGATACAAATACTGTGTCTTGATCACTAGCATGGAGAGAAGCATTTTTGGTCCAGCATGATGTGGTTAGAAAGTCTCGTGTGATGGATAAGAATTTGCTGGGCATGTGGATACACCTAACATACCACAAAACTAAAGGGTCCAAGTGTAATTATGAAGGTTCCTAGAACCTGATACACGATGATACAAGTTTTCTACAGTAGACATTACAGTAGACAGCACTATGAATCTTAATAAGTCAGTTTATTTATACGTAATGATTGCTATCTTAATCCTTTGTGATGATTCCCAAAGCCTAAACTTTTAAGGATAACTTTTAGTTTGTTACTCTTATGAAGTTATTACTGGGTTTGCGCATTTGCAGCAATGATAAACACAGTGCAACAGCCAAGGAATGCAAATTAGCAAAGGTTGTTGAAACATCCATCATCTATCCAACAACCATCCAACCATTTCAGTGATCAGGCCCATGGAACCTACAGGCCCTGAGGCAGCAGCTGTCACACCAGTGCGTAGTCTGTCATTACCTTACATCAATTTGACACGGCCGTGTGTCTGCAGATGGAATTTCTATCATCATTTTTCATCCTTCTTTTAGAAGGTGACAAACTCCTGGGGGGCCAGATGCATAAAACTCTGTAGCAAATTTACAAAAGGATTACGCAGCTTTTGCGGCCGCTAAACCTGCACAAAGAAGACAAAAAGGAACCGTGTAATTCTCAAAGCACCTACAAAGAGTGAAACGCACCCCTAACCGCGCTGCCAAGCAATTAGCGTCTTGGTGCGTCTGTGCAATTTGCACATACAACAACATGTTCTCATCCCAACTCGTCACATGCCACTGCTTTGTCACCTGTTAGTCATTATTCATTACATGTGGTTGATTTGCAGTCTAATAATACCAATATAATCAATTCTTCCTTCGTGAGCTCATTGTGACACAAAATAATATAAATATATAACAATAATATATGCTGCATAAGCTTCTGTCAGTCAGCAGAATTTGATTTTCTCCACGTGGGTCCTGATGATGCAAGATAAATATCGTCAAAACTGTCGAATCAGTGAGCTATCTGTCACTCTTTGTAACTTCATGTTTACTCCTCGAAGTTAAAAAGAACCGGACCAGAACTAAAATGCAACAATGTATCATTTTATTGCCTTGGTCCGGACAAAATGAACCCAATTACATGCGTGAAAGCACCCTTACTACTACTACTACTACTATGAACAAAACTATTAAGGTGATTCAAGTTTGGAACGTTATTTAACCTCCTTCTCAACAAGGTAGCATGACATGGTTGGTACCGATGGATTCCATACGTTTTTCATAAGTTCTAGTTTCATGTGTTTCCAGTATCTACTTACTATCTTTAAAACTGAGCAACCTCTGAAATATCGATTGCCTTAACGATTAAAGAAATAAGTGGCGTTGACAGCCCTACAAATTATCCTTCTACACAATAAAAATGGCCATGTGCTTCAGCATTTCCACTTGGAGCTGGTTAAAGAATATTGTAGTGAATAAAAAAAAAGATTGGTAATGAAGAAAATACCAATCAAATAAATAGGAATCAATAAGTGGTTTCATTTTGTCCTCTGTCTTTGACCTGCTCATTTAGTATTAATAGCAATGAAAATTGCACAACACGTCCATAAGTGTTAAGTGAGTGCTCTTAATCCTCACTTTGACAGAATAACAGGGTCATGTTTGCTTGTGACTGGCGTGCTTGGTTGCAGTTACGGTAAAGCATTCAGAGCTGTGTATCCAAGCCAGAACACACACAGTTCTGCTTGGATAATTGGACTAAACTGTGTCAGACAAATCCATGTCTTGCCTCCAGGTACACCTTGTGCCCTGCATTCCCTGAAACCCACTGGAAGACAGACCAAACAATGACTGACATGCCTCCACTGTTCAACTGCTTTCGGCTGAGAGCAACACCATTGGAGAATATTAATAGAAATACCTGTGGTTGATGAGTGATGTCCAACCCTCCCACTGCCTCTGTTGTCTGCCATGGGCACATAGCTGCTGTTGAGGAGATACTGAGCCTAGGACACAGTTGTAAACACAAAGGTTGCTCTCCCCTTCTCTCACTCTCCTAATTGTTGATACTGTTAGGAAAAAAACATGAGGAATGGTTTTACAGGTGTGTCACAGAAACAGCCTTAGAACAACCCACACACTAAAGCAACTCTAGTACTGGCTGTTGTGAAAGATGTTACCATGAAACAGTTTTTTCATGTCTCGAGTGCAGCTGTAAAGGTGAATTACTGAGGTCCAGTGGGTAGGATCTGATGGTATTTAGCGGTGCAGATGAGGAGATAGTAACCAACTGAAGCCTCTGCCGGGTGATAAGCAAGTTGGAAAGCTACGGTGGACTTGAAAACGTGAATGTCCCTCTCTAGAGACAGTTGGAGTAGAATCAGTGTGTTGAGTGTGTGTGTATGTGGGAAGTGAGTGGTGAAGCAGGGGAGAGAGAGAGCGGCGGCGACGGGAGTGAGTAACGTTATCGACATGGCAGTTTTTCCTCGCAAAAATTTAGCATAAGTTTGGAGCAATATTTGACCTCTTTCTCAACAAGTTAGTATGACATGGTTGGTACCAATGGATTCCTTAGGTTTAGTTTTTAGATTCTAGTTTCATACGATACCAGTATCTTCACTCTAGCTTTAAAACTGAGCCCGCTACAACCTAAAAATCGCAAGTTGCGTTTATGTGTCAAAGAAATTAATGGCGATAAAACAAATTTACGTCAATACATTATTATCACATTAACTTTGACAGCCCTCGTTTTAATGTAGACGTCTAATGATCGGCATTTACCTTCTTCATAAAGAATAAACAATGTCAGGTCAAACCGCATGTTCCCCAATAAGTGCCGGCTGTCAGCTATTTGAAAGTGTGGTTGCAAATCATTAGCTGGCCAATCTTCCCTTTCCTCGCAACATGCTACAAAGGTAAAACGGAATAAGAAATAACAGATAATTGATGTGATGTGATAAGTGCAAGTCAGGTTTTTCTTTCAACAATTCAACTCAAACTTGAAGTTAGTGTGGCAATATGTAAAATGCATTATATAGTTATTTGAGTAAGAGAAAAAACATACCTTGAACCATAAAAACATATTATATCACACCATAATGTGTGCATCAGTCAGCAAGTTCAATACCATATGATTATCACGTAACACTGTTTACACCCACATTCTTGCTTTTCTTCAGCTTCCATCTATGATTTGTGGCTGATGATGATTTGTTAAACCACTTTGGTTTCATAATGCTGAGCGATAACTTCATTTATATAATCACCCTCAGACATTGTTTTTTCTTTTTTTTTGTTTTCTTTTACTAGTAGCCTGAGTGGCTAAGGTGAACCCTTAGTGACTACTAAAATAATTCAAATATAGGTAATAAATAGCCAAATAATGATGCATAGTTGTGTTATTGCCAATCTGTGCATTCCTCCACAGTTTATCTTACAACAAAGGATGTCAAAGTTAAAAATAATAATGCATTAACACAAATTGATTTAAAGGCCACTAATTTCTATAACGCATTAAAGCTGCAGTGGGTAAATATGTTTAAAAAAAAGTTATTTTTATGAAACGCTCACTATATCCTGCTGACAGTAGTGCATGAGACAGGTAATTTGAAGAAATCATGTTCCTCTGTGTCCTCCTGTGCTCCTAACTGCATCTGCAAGATTTCACAGACGGGAGGAAAACAACCAATCAGAGCCGAGCTGGAGCCTTGTCGTCTCTGAGCAGCTGTCAATCACTCACAAACTCCGATCAAACGGTCAAACTAGGCAGTGCTGATCAAATATTAATCAATATTCTATGACTGTAATGCTTATTTCTCACATAAAATGTTTTAAGAGATATCTTGTAGTGTACTGTTTAACTGTTAAATGAGGACGTTTGTGACCCGGCAACCATGTTGAGCACTTGTGTACTTAATTGATTTCCAATAATATATATATACCGTAAATTCCGGACTATAAGCCGCTACTTTTTTCCCACGCTTTGAACCCTGCGGCTTATACAATGATGCGGCTAATCTATAGAGTTTTACGGGCTAACGGCCCAGCTAAAAAGCACTGCTCGTTTTGGACAGCACAA
>CAKALG010014687.1:0-37834 GCA_916700815.1 Helicolenus hilgendorfi | reverse complement strand
AGGCTGATGTGTCGCCGCATTACGTACCGCCTCTCCTGCAGTGCCCGGCTGCAAGCCCGTGCCTATAATGCAGCATTCCTCTCAGTCCTTTCAGACATGAATGTGGACACTGGAGACACATGTTAATACCAGGTGTAAATATAATCAGGTTAAATCATATCTAGGTACAATCTGGATACGAGACACATTTTAATGGCATGTGCAAAGGGGGTCATTGATGGATGTGTCATTTAAACATTAATTAAATGAATAAAATATACTTGCATCACGAGTATAAATTGTATGCACTTTTATGATTAATTCAGTCCATTAGAGCCACTTGTCAGTTTTATAAATTACAGGTAAATCAATCTTAAATCAACTGAAATTAAATTCCAGTTTTTTTAGCATGCTTATCTCTGCTTATCTCTGCTCTGTAAATCACTTGTCCTGTGGTCTCCTTGTGAAAATCAGAAACCAAAAGGGACACATTTAGCCCATATTTTATATTTTTTGGTTCATAATGGTGCCAATAATATGTGCCATAATGGTTTTGCGTTAATTTAGATACCGTTCTGGCACCTTCACTTGTTGAACGAGTGACCAAACAAACCTTCACGCTGCTCAGCTGCAGCACAATAAACAGCACATAAAGATACCTACAAATGTATCTTCAGTCCAGTCAGATGTTGGTGTGGTCCTTCACTACTCAATACATCTAACAACATGCTGTCTGCCCATGACATGAAGGCTACAGAGCAAGTTTGTTTACTTTGTCTCTTGGTGTAACACTGACAGCTGCTGTCCATCAAACACAGACACGGCCGAGGCCAAAAGCAACATTTCTGATATTTCCACAAAGACCTTTTTTCTTCCTTTTAATAATAACAAACTATTGACAATGCATTTAAAACAGTGACACTACTTTTGACTACAGAAAGGGATGACTAAATGTGACTTCAGTTGGACTTTAAGTCAGATTGCTTAAGTCATTATGCTTGAAATTTGTCATGCAGAAGACCTTTTTATACCTTGGACTAAGACTTATAATGTAGCCTACATACATTGAGTATCTAAATGCACTGATGCAACATGGACAATAGATGGAATGGGCCTACATATTTAATTTCATCTCTTGATTTAGAATCTCTTTAATCTCTAGTTTCATTAGAGGATGGGTTTCATTTCAGTAGTTACAAAAAAAAAGTTTTGAACTTTACTTTCAGTTGTATATTAACTTCAACTGCACAGCTGCAGGATAACAGGTCTGTCTCTGGCTGTATCCCAGTTCAGGCGCTTCCATCCGTGAAGGACGCGGCCCGCAAAGTTATGTCCTTGGAAAGACCTGAAGGCTAGACTGAACCTCCCCAAATGAGACAGTCTAACCTCGCAGAGACAAAACTAATGGTGCATTCAGGCGGTCCTCATAAAGTTAAGTTAAAAGTTTATCTCTAAGTTGCCCTTAAATGATAAATACCGTACTAGTGATGCAACGATTCTGTTTGTATTGCGGTTTTTGGGTCACGGTTTTGGTTCGGTTTGTTTTGCAAGAAAAACATAACCAATGAATGAATTATATTTTTTATATAATTATATGAAGCCATAGCCCTGACTTTGTAGATGAAATAAGGAAGGCTACTCAATGGTCAAGTACTATAGGCCTATGTTCAGAGAATTGCCTCTTCTATGTCTCTGGTCCCTCCTCAAATAATTAGTAGGACTCTATTTAAACGGCTCAACAATTACACATTTTCAGTTTGTACGTCATTAATCGGTTCTGTTTTTTATGGTTTAGTTTTGCATCCCTAGTAAATAATAATAATAATAATAATAAATGTATTTATATAGCACTTCTCAAAACACTTCTAAATACCAGTAATTAACTGGAAGTTTCACGATACCTGAGTGTCCAGTATGAATTATGAATTAAGAACTCTACACAGGCCATTAATGTTGGTAAATTAATTATAACTTGCATTTGTGTTATGACCTGAGTTTCACAACATAGTTAAGTTAGTTAGCAGTACTATAGTATACTATGATGGTAAGTTTTCATTGGTCCAGTTAGTTTTAGATCACCAGCTGGTCAAAAATACATATTGTAGTCCCATGATATTTCCTGACTTTACAAGTGGACGAGGGACAGCATGAATGCAACATTAATTGACTTACTTTTATCCAAGATAACCTAATCCAAAAGTAGTAAATCAAATCTTCATTTGCATTTGAAACTGGACATGAATTAACAGGATCATTACATTATATTATCCTGGGTTATAGAGCTAAATGATGCATGAAGAACAGTGCAGGTCCTTCATTTTAAATTAGGTTTACTTTAGAAACTCAAATAGTTACTATCCTCAGCCTCCTATAAATTAGGTTTATATACTACAAAGTCAACAGAGATTTGAAGCACAACTCATTAAACATGTACCTTAAACCATTATCTTTTCCTAACTTCAACCAAAGTGCTCAGGATGCAAAACCTGTTCTATATGGCATCATAATCCTGTGCTTTGTACAACCGCCATTCACCCTGACCTCCTCCCTGCGACTTCTTCTAACTTCTTTCACTGGTAAAACGCTGCATTTACATTTCCCACTAAAACATACAGTAAATGGCAAAATAAATTATTAAAGAACTGTAATTTCTAGGAGTCAGGGTTGCCATACCTCAAATTTACCCTATATGGCCAGAACTAAATGGACCCCTGAACATCACACTTACAGTATATGTAATTTTCAACCCAGTCTGACTCCCAACTCGTTAAATACCGCCAATTGGGCAGCGCCCCTCGGCATCGGATACCGATGCACAGAGGCACCCTTTAGCAACAGTATGTGACGAACCGGGCTTTCAACTAACTGCCATGTAAAACCACCCACGGCGTTATTCGACAGTCGGAGCAAGGGACGTAGTATTAATAGCGTGAGAGTCCGCTCATGGCGGGCGGGAGGGGTGGTGTATGGCTCAAACAAACACAAGACTTTCAACCAGACTTTCAACCAGGTGATCAGGTCCCGTGTGAAACTGAATGTAACGTTGACTTATTTTGTCAGCCACGTCAGTCATTAGTCACGTGACTCATTGGTATCGTCAGTCCAGTGAAGTTAACGTCAACCATGACCGTTTCCTAACCCTAACTAACCGGTTGTGTTGCCTAAACCTAATTTCTGTTAAAACAAAAGTTTATTTTGAAAGAACTCTATGCATGTAATCAGCGTAGATATGCTGCTGTAACAACCTCACCTCAAAATTTCAGAACCTTGCTGCAGGGATTTGATAAGGGCTAGCTCCCAGTCGACAATCCAGTTCATCCCAAAGGTGATAGATGGGGTTGTGGTCGGAACTCTGTCAAGGTCTTTCAGATCAAACTTGGAAAGCAAACTACTTAATGGACCTCGCTTTGTGTGGTGGCATTGTCTTCCTGAAAAAGGAAAAGTGTTGCCAAAATGTTGGAACCTCTAAAATATACTACTTTCCCTTTATTGAAACTAAATAGCCTGTAGTCTAAATCATGTAAAAAGCCCAAACACAGTACACCAAAGAATGTAGATAGGGGGGTCCACATACTTTTGGCCATACAACACAGAATAGTGCTGGAAAATACTGATTGGGCCTATAAATGAAATATTCTGTTCACATTATGCTGTACTTCACACAAGTAGAAAAAGTATGTGAACCTGTTTTCATGCAAAATAATCACAGTAATAAAATAAATCTTCTTAGTGATGATTCAGAGTGCTGCATATCCATCTGTAGCATGTCTAGACTCCAGCAGTCCTCCAGGCTCTCATCCTTCTTCCATTTCATTTGTCTCCATATTGTGGCCTGAACTGACCCTGGCTTTATAATTAGCTGTCTGCTCAGCTCTGGTCTTCTAGGTACAGTATGCATTTGCACTGTGAGAAATGAGGAAGTTTAATACATCTTCCTTGCACTCTTTATTTGCACAGTTTTAGTATGAGATTTACAGTGGAGCCCGTAAATGTGACAGCTCGGTATTCCAATTGAAAAGTTAAAAAAAAAAAATATTACGTGAGTCTCATGGCATGCAATTCATCGCCATCAGCCTACTCCACTGCATGAATATGAAAGATAGTGGGACCATGGGATAATGATGCAGATGCAACAAGCAAAGGTGGTGGCTAGTGGATGAATGCTGACAGCTTGAATTATTAGTGTTCATTCCCATGACAGTCCATTGAGACAAAAAAAACAATCAGAAAAAATATTGCTTTTCAATTTTCACTTGAGTTTATTAGCAGGGCATTTTTCTACATTTACTTTAAAGTATTGTTGCAAGCTGTAGTCTGATTATGTGGCATAAGTGGAGAGGTGGTGGATAAGTTTATACACATTTATAAAATTTTAGTGTACCGTATGCAATTTGATTATTTAACGTGATCACACCATTTCTTTAGTTTTGGACATCATTTCTATTGTTTGCATTAACATTGTGCACAACTATGGTAGTAGATCAAAGTTGGCTAAGCTGGGGGTTTGACTGCTTGCGTTTCTTGATACTTTTGATGTCTTTTTAGTGATGATGTAGTGTAAGGGATTACAATTTCAATTACATTTTTTAAACAGTTAAGACACTAAAGCTCCGTTGCGTTGACAGTTTGGGGGTCGACTTGTTCGCAGTCTCACCGGGAGTTTGATGTATGGTTGATATCAGCTTTGTCTCTCTGTGTTCAGTTGACAGACTGGTCCTGTACATGTTGGTTTGACATAGTCCTGCCCGGTCACACGAAAAGGCATATGAATGACACAATAATGCTCAAGGCAAAAGTGAGCAATAAGAACACCGTTCTTGCTTTAGGCGTGTCATTTGGATGTTTATGAAGTTTGTACTGACTGCAATGTAAATGCATTCACTCAGAGCTAGTGGATCCAACAAACGCAGGACTTTCAACCAGGAGACCGGTGTTCCAGACGTGTTTTTGGCTGGACCGCAGAGGGCCAGCCGTACAAACGCAAAAGTCTGACACTGAGTGACTGACTGAGTGATGAAGTTACACGATTGGTCGGCCAAGTGTTGGGGTTTCCTCATTGGCTGTTACTCTTTCAAAATGAAAGGGTGGGGAACAGTCCTTTCACCAAGTTCACGAAACTTGGAACAAGCTGTCAATCTAGGTGATCTAGTTCTAAAATGAAACCAGATTCAGCAGTGGCATTGCCTATTTCTCGCTTAAAATGTTTTCAGAAGTAGATTTTGGTGGATTGTTTAGACGGAATAACAGAAAGTTTACGAGCAGGCCGCCATATTGTTTGCTGTTTGAAACGGTCAAATCAGGTGCATTCCACGATAGGGTACATCACCGCTTCAACAGCCATTAGAGTGGAGCGGCGTGTCGCCTAGTGTCCTCGTCGGACCTGGTGAACATGTGCTGCTGGATTCAACATTATAGACATGACCACTGACTATTTGTATAACAATTTCACAAATTCCACGAATTCACAGACTGACCATACACGGTCCAGATATATACTCAGTTTTGACCGAGTCTTGTTTAGTGACGTTTGTGACGTGTTGTCCGTACTGATGTTGCGTTGTTTCCATATGTATCGTAGTTAGTTTACGTACTTATTTTAAGACCAACCATGATGTTTTTCCTAAACCTAAGTGGTTTTGTTTCCTAAACCAAAGTGAGTGTTTTTGTTGCCCACTGCTGGTACTGCAGCTTCATACACACATGTAATATTCACATCTTGGGTAGGCAAAATGTGATACTGACAGGCTATCCTCTGGTGGACAGGCAGGTCTATTACACGCTTTAGCGTGATACCAGGTTGCAAACCATAGCGACTGTGTAGGAAAGTGGCTAGCCTCTATAAAAACAGGAGAAATGTGACTTATTTCAAAGTTGTATGTTGTGTGTTCTTTGCTGGCTTGCTAACGAATATCTGATGTGTGGATGTAGAGGATTTTACGTTGTTTAAAGGTACCTTGTGCCGAGTAAAGAATGTGAAGTAATGAGTGAAATAACGAATTACTTGTGCTGTTGAGTAGTTAGTAAAGTCACTTACTTGCAATTTGTAATGAGTAATTCATTATATTAGTCAAGTAACCTGCCTAACACTTAAGCTGCCTTCACATGATAAGAAATTTGCTCTTCACTCACTCCAAGGTAGGGCGCAGAGGCAGGAGGTATAATATTTCACCAGGGCTCAAGGAACGCCATTCACTGTTTCTAGGCAACAACAGTTGCAGCTGTTATCTCATTGGTTGCAATGTCGGCGGCAGCTGAGGTCAAAGTTGAAATAATTTTAATTTTGAGCGCAGCGCTCTGTGGCAATTTTGAGCGGTGCGCCACGCCACGGGTAGCGCTTCTGCTAGTAGGCCGGCACTGCTCTCCCCATAGGAAAACAGTGGCACAGCCAGCGCAGAGCGATTTAACTGCTGATCATGTGTGGGCAGCTTTTTAATTACTGCTCATTCGAAATGATGGACACAACGGCAAAAATAAAACCTAAATTGAAACAAATCCAAAATGATCCTTTAAAACCATCATGTGTAGAATTTGAATGTTTTGTACTATGACGGACCCCCACGTGGTAAGAACAAAAACATGAACAAAAAACAATTTGGCAGTCAACAATGATGCTGCTACCAGGATTGTCTCATTTATCTACAAACAAAAACATGTCATCAGAATAATTTAAAAAATATTACAATCACATAAAATGTAAAACCGTTGAGAGTAAAAATGTTCAATAGCATCGCCACAGAACATAATCCAGGGTTTGCAGAGTGATGTTATATCCGGGCGGTGAATGAGTTGCACTGAGGCAGAGAAGATACAGTGGCTTGAGCATGGATATTTGGTGGTGTATTTATTCTGTTTTCAGTTTCATTTGTCCTCTCTTGCATATCTTCACGGGTGTGGATTTTGTATAGTCTAAGCAAGTTTTCATTTTTCTAATTCTGCCCGGGGAGTAAGCGTGTGCAGATTTACAGTACAATACATCTTCATATAGGCCCGTGCATGAAACATATAGTGGCTTTGACAGATCGAAACCAAAATCATTTCTCACATCACGCCGTGCTGGGCAGTGTAGATTTTTTGATTAACAGCTGTAATCGAACTTGAGCCCCTCTTTCTGAGCCATTTCCCCTTGGCTGTCCAAAAAAAGAACCACGTTGGATTTCGAGCTGTCTCAGACTTCAAAAGCGGTAAGATGGGAAAGAAGCGAGGAAGTGCAAGTGGAGAAAGAGAGGAGGGTGGGGCATGGTGGTGGGAATGGACTTGAAAGGAAGACAGACAGACTGAGAAAAAGAGAGAGAGACAAAAAGGAGAAACGTATGTGTGTGTGGTGGGAGGAAAAGGGCTGTTGGTGGTAAGCAAGTGCCTGCCAGTAGACCCAAAAAAGTGATTGAGCAGAGGACTCTCCACCTTTGGTCGAGTTTTAAAGTGCTCATTTATTAAAAAAAAATCTCAGAAAAGTTGCAGTTAGAATTTTGGCAGTATCGACTTCCCTTTCAGTCTGTGAGGAAAGCCTAAAGGATACCCACTGAATGTCCGAGTTAGCCCACACAGCCGATGTGTAAATGTAGGACAAAATCCATAATGGGGAAGACGTTTCTTTCCTCTGGCTTCTCCCTTGTCAGCATAAAATATGACACGACAGTAAACTGATACAACCATTACTTGTTTATGATGTTGGAGCGGGGAAGATGTTTTATCAGTTGTCATTCCAAACACGTACTGGTTCCTTTTAATTTGCCATGTTATACTGCTATAAATCTGCCCCAACATCATACTAATGCTAACAAGGAGAGAAGGGATTTGGATGAACTCGTTGTCATGCTGTTTTTTTTTATCACTTTTCTAATCTAATCTATTCCTGTTGTTGTTTGCCTTTCGCTCCTACTGGAACTAACTTAAATAAGAATAACTCTCAATTTTTTAAACATGCATATATTCCTCCCACAATAATGCCTGACATCCTAAGCAGCATTTGTGAACATGAAAGATATCCTAAAGCTAGAATCCAGCGAACCAAGATTGTGTCCATTCGATGATATCTCGCTGATACTGTTCCAGTGAAAACAGAGGTCACTTTGTAGATTCGGGGAATAGTTTGCCTCAACTTTAACAAAGATATGAGATTTATATAAACTGTAAATGAGTTGCACCAGTACTGTACAGTACAACTTGTTCTTGTGACAGAAATATCACCCTTAGTTACCTTTTTTCTGCTCACCAATTCTGTCTTAATTTCACTCTTCAATTTACTGTAATGCAATTACCCATAAGTATGGCTTCACTTTCTATGGAAGGCTTCAATCTACACAGTATGGCTTTGCAGATTTCTCTCTTCGTTTGTCCGTCTGACATTAAAAATAGGCTCCCTTCGGAAGATGAAATGTAAACAGAAGTGTCTTAAGCAGGGATGTCTCCCATGGGGAGAAAAAACCTGCGACAGTTAGTGGCATATACATAACAACTGGCCAAGGTTCAAAAGAGTTGTTCATTTACGTGAGTCAAACTGCCCTTCTGCATAAAATTGCTGGTATTTTCCCTTTAAGAGACAGATCTGACAAAGTGGGTCAAAGAATTTCTGCTTGATAACAGATGGTGTTCGCTTTCCAGTAGCAATAAACAAACATGTTTATTAGAAATGAACAGAGTGGCTTCATAATTGTGTTAATATTTCTGTTGGTCGTTTTTGCTGGCCGGGTTAGGGTGAGCATATTCGAGCAAAAGAGATTAAAAAAACATTATTTGGAGCCGCATATGTTCACAGACATATTCTCTCAGAAGTGGTTTAATGCCGTAGAATTCGTTGGTTCGTTTGTAGGTTGGTGGGTTGGTTCGTTCATTTTCCCAGACATTATACCGCTGCTCAGGATTTGTTGCCTTTCCCAGCATACGTTTGGCACATGACAGGACACCAGCCTGCAAAGGTTGTCAGTCCATCACATAGTTAACAGAGACAGTCACACACATTCCTGCCTAGGTATGTCAATTTTAAGTATGAATTTTACCCAGCTTGCCTGTTGGAGTAGCACTGAGAGAACATGCAAACTTAGTACTGTATCGAAACTTCCAACTCTGTAAAGGAGAAAAGGCAGTGTTATCCACTGAGGCACCCCTTGTTAAAGGATCATTTTGTTTTTTGTGAATCTTATTACTTTTTGCTGAGATCTATCGAACACGGTGACATCGCTAAAGAGAAGTCTGACAGGGCGAGAAACATGAGCAGCCAGATGATCGGCAGGTTTTAAACAAACTTCAAGGTTGACCAAACTTATTTGTGAAGAGAAAATGAAGGGGGAATATTCCCAGAATTGTTTGTTGTGAGACCACAGTTTCACTGTGCAATGAGCAATCCTGTCTCTTAGAAATGATGATGATTACGTTTTGAGAAGAAATGTAATAGCTGCCTAGATTTTGTGCCCTGCAGTGTTCATTTCGGCACCTGATTTTGATTTAGTCTTGGTCTTTTGACTATTAGTTTTAGACTAGTTTCACTCAACAAAAACTAAATACATTGTTGTATAGTTTTCCTTAGGGAAGTTTTAGCCCCATATTTGTCATGCATTTTTAATTTATGTTTTCTCAGCATTTTGAGGCTACAGCTGTCACCATCATTATTGTGTACTATTGCCATGGTTATAGGCAGTGGCGGATTCAGGCTGTCTGACGGACAGGGGTGAAAAAAATAAAAAGGGCACCTGCTGCATGCAGTGGGGCACTGCATCATGTTTTCTCCATTTTAAGGGCACCATAGAGGGCACTTTATCACATTTTCTGTATTTAAGGGCACCCATTAGTGCACTGCATCTTGTTTTATCCACTGGAAGGGCACTCTAGAGGGCGATTAATTTCATTTTCTCATTTTAAGGGCACCCATTACTGCACTGCATCGTGTTTTCTCCACTGGAAGAGCACCCTAGAGGGCACTTTATCTCATTTTCTTCACTGGAAAGGCACGCAAGGGCACTTTAGTCAGCCTGATGAAATGATTGAATGGCCTACCTGTCTGTCCACCTGCGTGCACTCGGCCCGTGCACTCATTGAGCATAACCACAAGCTTCTTTATGACAGCTGTGAGTACTAACAATAGCCATGTACATTGTTTACGCTCATAATGATCATTTCTGGGGAGTGGCTTTGGAGGGAGGACTGAAGGGACGGGCTGTCAGTGATCCCTACTTTGTGACTTTCAACGTAGCGTGTAAATGACGCGAAAAGCCTAAAGTCCTAATAATATCGTGCTATTTATGCGCCCTCCAATGAGATCAGGTTGTTTTTTTTCTAGTGTGCAAAGGGCTTCAGTTATTTAATACAGTAAATGGAAGACAGAGAGGTGTTCCGGTTGGGATTTGGACTGTGTGGTTCGGTTTAGGTAAAAAAAGTAGTTTGGGAAAGATTGTGGTTTGGGTTTAATGTTAATAAAGTAAACATGTTGTCTTATGCTTTACCTTTTTCAATATTTAACAAAGACTACAATCCTTCCGTAACCTGTGAGTGCCTAAACATATCCATAAAAAACGTTTATCATGCTTAATTGCTAATAGTATTGCACTGTAGGGAAAACAAATGCAATGCTTTGTCAGTGAAAATGCTCAGTGTGAACATTTGGCGACTTTGCAGATATGTTAATTTACATCATTTCCTCGTTATGTTGATAGAAAACGTACTTTGGTTAACATCCAGTTTCTTATGAAACCTTTTCGCTGTTGCTTAATTAGGTGCATATAAATGTAAATTCCAGGAGACAGGATTGCAATAAGGGACATTCTGGGTGTGCTCGCTTTGTATTCTACCTCCAAAGAATGGTGTACCCATTAATAATGATGTACTAAACGGCTGCCTTACAACCTGTCTGATCATCTGACTGCTTGTGTTTTTCCCCCCATCTTGTGGGAATGTCTCTGTGTTTCCAGATCACACCAGTTACTTTGGTGAGTACCAATAACAGACAGACACAATGGCCAAATTATAACAATCCAAGTTGTAATAAACTGGAAATAACCTTTAAATAATATGGATAATGTTAAATAATATAGATGAAGGAACAAATTAACTGACCCAGCACATGTCAGAAAATCCTGCAAACTGTTACATTACAGTAGTGTGTGAGAGATGAGCTGCAGCTGTGGGAGATCAAGCAAATTGCATTGATATCTCGACAGGCGCGTCCCCGTGTTCGTCGTGTACAGGGAAAAGGCTCAAGAACAAAGACATCAAAGAGATAATAGTAATCCAGTGATTCACCAATGAGCAGAGTTGTATTTTCCAATGACAGGGCCAGTTTATTGTGGCAAACTGTCCTAAACTACTCCTCCCACTGTGATTTTAAAATGCCTTTATTTCATCTAGACGATGAAGGAGGTACAAAATAAGTGTTGCCATCTGCAATAAAAGCGACTTTCTTTTTTTAATGGCACGGGGTATCGCCGAGTGGAGTGTGCACCTTGCTGTTCATCTCCTGCATGCGAGTGTGAGCTGTCTGGGTGATGGCCATTATGGTTCCTGCTACTGCCTATGCGTCTGCTCCGCCGGGATCACTGAAGTGTTGGAACTAACAAGCTTGGGATGCAGACAGCGGATGCACAAATGGGATTTTGTCCTGAAAGCTTTCGAGTTTGCTCCCTGTCTTCAGTAGAAACAGGAGAGAGGATGGTGCGGTTTGCGGGGACTGTCTTGAGTTATGCGCCACCAGAATGAGATGATTACATCTGATAATCTTGCTAATGATCTACACTGGGGAGGAGAGCACATAAAATTGAATGAGCTACACCGACGTACACAGTTTTCAGTCGCGCCCTATCATCTCTCTTTTTCTGTCTTATTCTCTTTCACTGTGGTTCAGATTTATGCAGAATCTGAGATGTTCTCCACCCAGGAAGATATGCAATATTCCTTGTCATAGTTTAAGCACACGCAATATGTGGGGCACACTAAGACACATCTTTCCCCTAGATATTTCTTCACATATAAACACACGGGTCTTTCATTCTCTGTCACACACATATGCACGCGCACAAAGGCACAAACAAGCCTAGATCCGCACAATGCTCTCCCGGCCCAAGGTTAGCACAGATTAAAAGACGTGTCATTGATGGAAGAGGCTCCTCCTCCCTCCCCGGCCTGTCAGAGTGTGTTTGGGAACAACCCACTTCATTTTAGCAGCATAATGGGTAAACAGAGTGTGATCAGTCCAATTACCCGCTCATTGCAGAGGCGTTCTGGCGGGAATGGCCTGTAGAGAGAGTGAGCTGTCTGGCGTGCGGCTGAGTTGCAACAGTAGCACCTGCTGCCCCGGAGTCCTCACTTGTATGAATCTCAATTTGTTTGTACAGCCGTGGCCAAAAAAAATACGGTGACCAAGAAGTGAGCCCTTTCTCCGAGCATGAGGGCAGTGCCGGCTATAGCCGTCTGATTGCTGTTTTCACTGCTCCGTCTGAGGACATGTGCAAGATCAGAAGGTGCTGTTCTCAGCAATGAACTCATGTCAATGTCAGTCCTTCTTCCGCTGGGCTGTTTTTGTGCTCAGTTCTGGCTGTGCAGCTTTCAAGGACGGTGAATTCTCTTATCCCCCACACTACAGCGTGTTTTACAGCTCAGCAGATGCATGATTTTACAGCCGAGAGTTCACCCACAGTACAGTAACAAGCTGCAGTCCTAAATATGAATTCTGAAGATGTATGGTGGATGTTTTCATACAGCGTGTTCTCTATCAGATGAAGAGTAGGACAGGACAGCTGGCAGCACAGTCTTAGTCCCCCTCTTCACTTTTACAGTTTCTCTCATGACTAACAGTCAGGACTACTTGACATGGAAGTTCACGTCGAGTATCTTCAGGTCCTGGATTGGTTTAACCTTGAGAGAAAGGAGTAATTGCTCTCATATCTGGTTACATTCGTCCCATTCTTGTGATCCAAAGATGTGTTTGGCGTCCTTGAAGCGGATGTAAATCCTTCTCTTGAAGGTTTTCCCTCAGGCAGCTGTCAGCTGAAGCAAACATATCTAATGTGTGTTTCAATTCTTTATCACCACGCACCATAATAAGTTTTAAAAAAATCCTTTTTTCTTTAAAATAAAAAGACTAAGTTACAATTTCTGTGACAACTGACAGAGAGCTCTATCAGCAGGAAATGGGAATTGCCCTTCAGGATTCATTTGGCTCCACTAATTGAAACTAATACCTTTCAAATAGCATATTGATTTGCAGAAAGCTTATTTTTTTCAAAGGTGCACAGTAAAAAGAAATGAATGAATAATACAAAAATGTGAAGGCGCCAAGATTAAAACAGACTTGTTGGAGGCTGGTTGCCTGTGTGGCACCACAATTCATGGAGATGACAGCAACCACATCAGTGTGACTTCAAAGCTCCTCTTGTTTCCTGGGCTGTTGTGCAGTAGAAGGCCTGAGGTGCATTGTATTAGTGGCCTAATTAAAAAAAAAGTCTTGGAGTGTCACCAGAAATACAGACACAGTAGAAAAAAGCCTGCACCTCTGCAGCTTTTCCACACCAAAACGACATCATGCACGTCTGGGGTCTTTTGTCAGGAAGTCCAACTGAATTTGTTCCACAATGTACTCTCTCGCACATGCGCACGCGCGCGCACACTGTTGACAGGTGAATCCGGAGTTGATTGATGCAAGTAAATGATGTTTTTCTGTCTGTTTCAGATGCCAAAAATTGCCACACAACACTGTTCTGCAAAGCACGAATTACTTTTGCTGTCAACAGCTCCTATAGTCAATCAAGTGTTGTTTTGGATAACTTTTATAGGTTTACATAAATAGCCTCTGAATAAAATCTCCTCAGTTCCAGAATAAAATAAAATTGTGGAATGATTTTTAAAAATTGATTTCAGCATTTTCTCCGCAAAACATCTTGATGAACAATGAGCTGAAATGGTTCCTGCAGTCACTCTCCGTCGGTGTGTTTTCCTGATGCGCAGCGCCTCCCCAACTGGTTCCTCACTTTGACAAATTCCTGGACGTGAGCGGGTCTGCTGAA
Organism: Helicolenus hilgendorfi; assembly: GCA_916700815.1. Classification (NCBI taxonomy): domain Eukaryota; kingdom Metazoa; phylum Chordata; class Actinopteri; order Perciformes; family Sebastidae; genus Helicolenus; species Helicolenus hilgendorfi. The sequence goes on along the minus strand of CAKALG010014687.1, from coordinate 23,867 downwards.
TGGCTTCTTCTTGCGCGTAAAGATGATACCCTGAATGTTTTTGAAGTTGCTTTTTTTTCTCTTCCTCCCACTACTGGTAGACTATCTGTTTTTGGGTGAACACAATGGGACTGTGGTCATTTTGGAGTTTTTTTTGCCTCTTTGCTTTCGTCTTGCTGTACCCCTTTCACCCCAAGTTTGTGGCTCAAGCGGAAATAAGTTATCCCAGAGCAAATAATGACAGATCTGATCGCCTAGAGGAGGTAACACCGCTGGAGGCACACTTAAACGGAAAATCAACAGTCGATAATAGCGCAAAAGTTTTAAGCGCTTTTGGATTGGAAGCAGCCAGTGCTTTGGAACCGAACAATGGCAAGCAAGTGGGGGACGAAACACTTGGAAACGAGGCACCGATCGGCACCAAAAAAACACCAAACTGTGTCAAAATACCTGATGAAAAGTGTGGTAACATTTCCGAGGACACCCAAGGGCGACCTGCTGCGAAAATAATGTTAGAAAATGAATTTTTTGGCACAAGAAAGAAGAAGGCAAAAAGGAGCGCCGAAAATGTGGATAGGAGTATAAGTGGAGAGAGGTTTGCGGAGACTGTGCAAGGTGTTTCCAACTCCAGACCCGAGTACCGACGCGCTGCTGGGGAGGAAACCAGAGTGTCCAACCCGAAGCAGAGTGAGCCTCACCTGGACACTTCTACTTTCGCTCTATCGGGAGACTCTGCGCACAACCAGGCGATGGTACACTGGTCCGGACACAACAGCAGCGTGAGTTTCAGTTTTTACAAAAAAAAACACTTCATAAGATCATAAAAGGTTTAAGAAAACACTTAACATTCCCACACACTGATAATTATTATTTCTGTCTGCGCGTTTTGGAACACTCTTTAATAGATTTCCATGATTCTGTTCAAGAATGTTCCAAATTTCATTTTTACGCACAGATGTTCCAGTGCGCACGAGGGGAATTCCTACCTACAAACTAATTATTTCAGTCTAACATAGTCTTGAATTGTGCATTTTCTCTTTTTACATGCATAATTGTGTTTTTTTATTATTGCTTTATACATTAGAGGTGATGACTGTATAAGCGGATTGCGCGCCTGTTGGTGTATGGACGCCTGATGGATGTGACTGTGCACTTGCAGGATTCCCTCTCTCTTTTTTTTTCCAAACCAGAGTCATTTATATCAACAAAGTCTTTGTCACCTGAACTTTAAAAATGAACAGTTAACCCCTGCAGGTACATTTATGTGACACCGAGCTGCAGACATTTTGACAGCAATCACAACACATTAATTATTTATGAAATAATCAAGTAAATGTCTCTCAGGAAAGGTGCGGGTATAGCGACAACTAATAGGGATTGTGTGTCCAACCTGGCCCTTAATGTGACGCTGATGAGACACAGTCTGACCTTTTGGGCAAATGAACAGTCGCTGACATTTTGACTCAACACTTTGCTGGTAGTTGTCTAATTGCCTGGATGAATACAGCATTGCAATATGTTTGTTTTGTTGAAATGGTGCCAAGCTTTTTTTGCACTCCAAAACAGGTTGATGGGAACGTGCACAACTTAAATGGCTGACAAGATATTGCAGCAACCAGCCAGATCCCCCACCACCCCCCCTCCATCCTTACACACACACACACACACCATTCCACCACCACAAAGACAAAACCATGGAGATCTTATCTCTTACTTTACATATACGGCGTGCAAAAGTGTTTGCAAGCTCCAGTATTTATCAGGTACAAAGATCTTGCAACTATAAACAGCCTTGTACAAAAGAAAGGAGCTACTCTGCCTTTTTTTACTGCAGGGAATTCAGATCACCTCAGTTTGTTGGACAAAAGGGTGTGTGGCAGCAACATTAATCTGGGACCACATCAGAAGCCTTTTGTTTCCCAGAAACACTATTTACACTCATTATCCAAAAAATGCAGATATCTTTATCTGGATGGCTTATTCAATTCAACCTTTACTTGTATTTTCTTATACATTTTTGGTTACATACTGTATGTCATAACGTAAGAGGCGTCACAGACTTTGGCCATGATGTCGATGCATTGCTGTAGCCTCTACGGACGTAAACCAGAAATGCACCCGATAAAATCTGATTTGTGGGCCCCATTGTGAAATATGTTGTTGGTTTGAGATGTCTTCACCAACGATGGCCTTTTTGTACCGCAGGACACTGTTCACTGGATCATCACTGATGGGCTTGTCACTGCAGCCAGTCAACATTTGAGATTTATACCAGTCTGAACCCCCCCCCCCTTTCCGTCTGTGGTCCCAAAAGTACGTGTGGAACTGCGGAGTTTAAATTGATGGCATTTTACGACTGAATGTTAGAGCCCCGGCTATATTAGATGTAAATGACTGATAATAAATCCAATCTAAAAGGGACATTTGAAGGAAAATTACTTCATTCCTGTGGTCTAGGGTAGCTCTATCAAATATTCACTTCAAGACTTTGCCTGTGATCTGGCCAAGATGTGAAATCCCATAGGGAGTGAAATGAGAAAGATGTAGAAGGTGATGGTGAAAGCGTCAGGGGGGGATCTTCAGAGTTCAGATTTGATAAAGAATTTCATCGTATAAAACCTTAAATCTGTCCACAAATCAGTGCTCCCTACTATTATTTGATTTCTGTGATTGTCTGAGACATCAAAGCCTGCAGTCATAGCTCTCTCTAGTCTCTGACTTTAAGAGAGATAACATTGATTGGACTCGACCATGGGAATAAAACATATACTGCACGAATTCCCTTTTAAATTCATGCTTCTTAACTACATGTAGTATTGATTGACTGCATGTCTCTCACTTCTTATGTCTGCCCTGAATGTGAATGGGTATGGAGGTATAAAGATTCATGATTTATAATGATGTGTGCCGTAAATATGAGCAAAAGCATGAATTAAACAAATTAAAAATATGAACAAAATGCACATAGCTGGGGACTGCCTTTATGGTAAATCATTATTTTAGTCTTTTTTGCCTCAAATGAGTGTTCACGCTGTGATACTATGTTGGTTATCTTTTTAAGCAGCCATTGCAGCACATCCTACACTCAAGAGATGCAGAGTCCCCCCCTGCTGCCCCCCTGAAGGCAAAAGTCTTAGTGCGCAAGCCAGCTGGTGATCAGGGAGTTATTGGCAGCCAAATGATTTCAGGCTCCTGATTGACCATTTTTGCAAGCTCCTCACAGACAAATGACCAAACTAGGACACTGTGTTGAAGCCGACGGCAGTTAATGAGCGTCTTTATTGACATCAAATCTCCTGAGCTTCTGTTACAGAGATGATACTGTACGTTGGTGCAAATAAGGCATTAGAACGTGTTGCTTGAAGCAGGCCCCTACTGACCCACATATATGAGGCTGATAACGACCGATAATTCACCTTTGATGTTAAATCAGATGGAAATGGTTCTGGTCATCTTCATTGGTCTGCTATCAGCTCTGGGAGGAGCTGGACATTGATGAGGCCAGCTGTTCTGTTCTTCTTGGCTAAGGTGTAAATCTCGTTTTTTGTTGTTGTAATGTTTCGTCTGAGGTGGCAAGGAGTCAAACCAATCTGTCAGCTGCTCTGTAATATCTCTTCGTCTTTTTCTGCTGCGACTGACTGGGAACCAGACAGGCCTCCTGGGCCATGTTGTCCGCATGCTTAATCAGAACGAAGCGGTTATTGTTGCACATAATCTCAACGGTATAAATAGACAATAAAAAAAAGAGGAAATGGCACGGCCCTGGGGGACACTTGTGTTTAAAACCGGTTCATTAGATAGACAGCCATTCCATTTAACATGCCAGAGCTGGTTGCATAGAAACTCCTTGATCCATAAAATCAAATGGAATGGGTTCCCAATTCACAGAGGCATTTGACCAGAGTTTGTGGGTGTTACGGGATGATGAAAAGTGCATTAAAAAGATGCCTCTGAGGTGTTCAGATATACAACAAAGGGAAAAGTTTCAATGTGGTTTTGTTTTTCTGATAATTTTCCACATTTCTCTTTCATATTCGTCACACACACAACTGCATTTTCTTGGTTTTGCAGTTATAGTTTGGGGTAAAATCCCTTTTAATACAAAAAAGTCACACGATGTTCAGTCAAAGGGGGTTGATAAGTGACCTTGTCAAACCTTTTATGCGCGCACTTCTCATCATCCTCTGGCCCCCTGCTTGCTAGCAAAGGGGATTTTGATCCAAACGACGTTTGATGAAAATCAAAAAGTGGTTCATGATTTAACATTTCAGTACAAATTATTTCCCATCTGTGATAGAATATTCTGCAGCACCTACGCATTTGGACATTTTGCAACTAATGATTATTTTCATTGTTGATTAATCTGTTGTTTATTTTCTCGATTAATTGATTACTTGTTAGGTCTATAAAATGGTGACAAATATTGATCTGTGTTTTCCAAAGCCCAACATGACATCCTCAAATGTCTTGTTTTGTCCACAAATATCCACGATATTCAGTTTACGGTCATAGAGGAGCAAAGAAACCAGAAAATTCACGTTACATTTAAGAAGCTGGAATCAGAGAATCTTGACTTTTTGTCTTAAAAAATTGCTCAAACCGATTAATTGATTATCAAAATAGTTGCCGATTAATTTAACAGTTTAACAGACACTAATCGTTGCAGCTCTACATCTGATTCAACTGATTTTCAGATAAGTTTCAGATTTTTTTTTCCTCCAAATTATGGATTTTTAAGTGGTAGACAATGGTAAAAAAATAAAACAAAGGTAATTTTTTTTCTACCAGCCATTTCCATCCTCCACCTGCTCGTCCCTCGGGGTGTCAGCACCATAAGTCTGTTCATTAATCCAGCCCGTCTAGAGCCTTTAGGGGTGCATTGTCCACTGATGTGATTGTAAGACGCTGATAGAAACCGCAGCAATCCTGCGTGCTATGTAAGAAGTAGACCGCTGGTTACAACGGCAAGAACAATTTCTCAGGAGCCTTGGTGGGCAATTTCTAAACATTTGCAGAGAGAAATGCATCATTTTCTATTGTTGTAATTTTTTTTTTCCTACGGTTTTATTCTACAGCGCACAGGATCCAATTTTCACCCTCTCTATAGAAATAATTCAGTGAAATCCCAGTTTTTACTCCTCAAATGACATGCATGTGTGCCCTTTTTTTCATGAATGATTTGTGCTCGGGGACCGTAATGCATCACATCAACATGGGCTTTCAGCACTTCCTCAGCACTTAGACTGTAGTTTTGGCTCACAAAGTGCATTTTAAATAGCAAATATAAAGACCTGCCACCAGTTGTATGTTGAAGCGCACTGTCGTTGCTTGATTCCTATCTGTCTCTCTATCAGTCACTCTCTCTCTCTGTTTAACATACACACACACATACACACACTTATTTCAATTTTAATCAAAGTGACAAAGCGGGTGCAGAATTATATTTGACAGGTTTGCATGTGATTAATTAGCTTTAATAACTGTCGCAGTGTGGTAGACACATACTAAAGCTGTGATTAGGTTATGAAAACAAATTTATGCATTTTCTGATTGGGAAAATCACAAAATTCAAATTGGGAGATGACCTCTTTATTAATCATCACAGCGATAGTTAACACAAACTGTGGTACTCGATGAAAGAAGGTTTTATGTCTAAAGGTCACGGTTGATTTTGTTCTGTTCTTTAGTTTCATCGCTCTTAATATCAGGCAAAAGTTCGGTAACATTAGACTGGCAGCGGCCTTGAAGCAGCATTTTGCCTGAAGCAACACAGCAGTTACTATCATGTTTAAAGATGACGGGGATTGCTCAGGTGGCAGTCAGCTTAAATAATGGTTTGACTTGGCAGTTCACAGTGACAGGAATGTATTAGTTGCAGGGGGAAACGGTTTTTCCTCTCTAGTGGGATAGAAAAGACCCAACCTAAAGCACCACACACACACACACACACACACACATACACACTGTGCAATCAATGGAGATGATGGAAAACTTCCGAACACAAAATGACACAGCATACTCACTCAATGGGTATCCTGGAACAAATCCTCTGAAATGAGGAGTTTCTTTTTGCTTTGAACGAAAACAAAAACTCCAAAAATTGAGTTATAGTCAAAATCAGAAGCTATATAAATGGACAAAAGAGTATGGGCGAAATTATGGCAGCGATTCGGAAATTATGACAAAATATTCATCAGCGGAGGAAAGACTTGACAGAAACTACACATCATTTACACGAGTTAATGATTGTACTGGAGCGGATGTGTCATCGATAAGAATGTCATGAGACTATAAATTATTTAAACAACTAAGTATTGAATTTGAAATAACATCTAATGGCATTCTGTGCCTTTAGACACACTGGGATAGTTGAATCGTGCTCTTCACAAAGTCTAAATGACCATCTCTGATTACATTCCCATTCATTTCCGTATTTCTTTCTATTTCTTTCAATGGCTGGTAATTGAAATTTCATCATACATGGTGTTGTATTTGGTTGTGCTTCTGTTGCCTGCCTTTGCCCAAACATGTCTCTTTCTGATGAAAAGATGTTCTGTAGATGGCTTACTACTGCAGCTGTACGCAACGAAAACGAAAACTGTGTGTGACAGATACGGATCAGACGGTTTCTAAAATCAATATGTTAGAAAATTGGTAACTTTATGTATTAACTTTGTTAACGTTTGTGTGACCAAGCTCGCAAACAAACCGCAAAACAAATGAAAATCTCGAAATGTCACATTATACACAATTCATGTTAAAGGGCATCTGTGTAATGATAACCAAAAACAGCCAATATTGACCTAGTGTGACCACATTATCAACCCGGTCTCCTAGAAAGGATGTTAATATACTACAAATTTGGCACAGCAAATACATTTTGAAGCAAAAGTAATGCAGCCCAGATTACATTTTCCATCAACATAATAAGGAAATATCTTAGCGTGTCTGCAAAATGTTCACTGACAACGTAATTAACTGGTTAGCAACCAAAGCGTGATACAACTTATTAATGGATATATTTTTGGAACAAAACACTTAATGGTAGTGGTATTGGTTAAATAAAGTCATCATTGACTTAAAGCACATCATATCTACTTCATTAACATTAATCAACAATGCATGTACTTCTGTTATGATTTGAGGCTATATACAAATTTATTGAATTAAATTAATCAAAGGCAAGGTGAGTTTATTCATTAGCTCAATAACATGGAAATAGAATACATAGAATGCATAACATAAGATAGAAAATAAAAACCACTTTTAAGACCAAGAGAATAGAAATAAATTCAAGCCAAATTAGATTAAGACAGGTATTAGACACAAGAAGAAAGGCTACAGTGTAGTGTAAGAAATGAATTATTGGATTTAATAGAAGGCAGCAGCAAACAGAAAAGTCTTCAGCTTTGATCAAAATGTTTCCTAACTTTAAACAAAGTGCTTTGTTGCCTAAACCTAACCACATGTGGGACTCAGGATCCAGACCCTGGTCTCCTTTGGACCCTAGTCCTGCACTTTCAACGCCCACGACTGTGCCAGATGTAACATATTTATCAGTAATGGACAGCCCGTTCTCATCCCCAGGGCATAAAATATGATGCACAAGGCACCCTTTAGTGTCTGTATGAGACGCACCATTCTTTCAATTACCTACAATGTAAACCCATCCGCGGCAATATTAAACACACAGAGAAAGTGCTCCAGGAATTTGGTGAAGAGCGAAAAGACACACATTAGGGCAGGAGGGAGGGATGGTGGATGGGTCCAACAAACACAAGGCTTTCATCCAGGAGAACGCTCTTTGTATCCTTTGCTTTAAGTTTCACTTCTCTTCCACTTTACAAATGTAGTAGTTTTCAGCCCAACCATGTTGTTTTTTCCTAAACCTAACTAAGTGGTTTTGTTGCCTAAACCTAAGCGTGTTAAAAGTGTTTCTGTTTGAATTCACAGCGTTAAGCACATGTTTACTGCGATCGTAAAGTGACACCAAGGGGTCCTGACAAAGGGTCAGTATGTGACGAGTTGGGATGAGAACGTGTTGCAATGGACATTATTAGGTTTTTCTCTGTGGTGGGAAGAACTTTTGCCCCTCAGAACTCTGTTTATTTTCTGACTGAATACAATTTCAACATGAAAATTAAAGCGTTCTGTTGGTCTTAATAGTATAATTAGGAAAACCCAAAACCACGGTTAAAGTAATGAATATGTATCTACTTCAAATCTTTCAGATAACGTTACATTAAACGTAAAAGGTCATCACTTACATGAATAGATCTAAGCTTTTACCATCACAGAGCTGTGACTTGGCAACCAAAGGTTTCAGCCTCGTTGTAATGAACTGAAATGACATTTGGCTTTGTCGGTCATCAGTTATCAGTAACTGCGTGTCGAGCCCATTGAACTCAGTGCCCTGTCAGTCTGAATCATAATACCTGGAGAGGAAAAGGGGCCGATTCACTGGACTCTATCTTATCAGGGGAGACCACCCGAATGGTACTAATTATCACAAGACCTCCAAAACAAATTTGACCAGCCCAATTGGCTGGAAAACCACCCAGTGTGGCATCACTGTCGTCTTCTAACATGACCATCTTTCTATGAACCACTGAACATGATACTGGCAGCATTTATGTTTCCCTCTAAATGTAACTGGCAAAACAAATAAGCATTATATAAACTTAATTTCGACGGAGACATAACAGGGACACATTTAGCTCATGATCTGAGTCCTACAGCACTTTTTGCAGTAGAGGGGGGGCATTTTAGGTGGAGGGCCGCTCTCTTCCAAAATCTCAATTTGGATCCACTTCCGCCTTTGGCTCCAGCTCAGAACCCCGCGGGCAGAAGCCGAGCCATTAGGAGCCAAATCTGTGAAGGAATAGAAGAGACTGGAAGAAATGTGTTGCGTTGCTCAAAGTACACACCAACTAGTGTTCAAACTGATCAAAAACCTGTTCATTTCACAAAGATTTTATTTCATTATATTTCACCCTGGTAAATTTCCAATCTCTGTTGTAGTCCACAGCTTAATGAATAACAGGATAGCTTTTACAAAAAGAAGCAAATGTAGTCATGCTACTTTACCTTCGACTTCTGAACAATAAATATGAGCAAACACGAGTGGCACAGAACAAAATAACCCTGCAAGAATAAAATGCTAATGTTGTATTTTTGGCTCTCCACTCCGCTCACAATGCATCAAATTAATTTCAAATTGCACGGGATGTGACTAAAACTTTGTCAAATGTGTCAAAACATTCGAATGACTTCTAAAATTGCCATCAGATTTGCCCTTGAATGCTGCGTTCCTTGTTTTTTTTCACCTTTTGTGCAAACCACAGTGCATTGTGCCGTGATGTCAGCATCAAAACACAAAGGAAAAATCTAACAGACCAGTGTATATGTCTATACCTGGTCCATTAAACGTATTTCATTTACTTTTTACCCCACGCTTTCTTTATAGAAATGAAGAAGATCAATCACAATCTTTTATCCCACTAATGGCAAAACAGCACAGTTGATTGTGTATTGTGGTTAGCAGCAGAGAGACATAACATGCCCACAACATCTCCTCACAATAGAGCTGGGTTTGAAGTGAAACTCTTTTCTACTCAGCCCATTTCATTAATTTCCCCCCATAATGGACTGAATTGATTGCTGAGACCCGCATTAGGGCTATATGACCAACACTCAGGAATCAAGAGGATAAGCAAACATATAGACAGCAGACTAATGCACAAGGGACATTTCGCTGGGGTTTTACTTGATGAAAGCAGCATCCCCAGAGTACGTTTTCACCCACAAAAGTACAAACAATCAATTTGGTCCACAGATAAGATGGGGACAGAGTAAGGCCTCTCTTCGACCGCTCCATTTCTCTTAAAAGACGCCTGTCTTTCCTGCTAAGTGCTCTACTTTGGAGACATCCTCACCGAGCCACAATCAAGATGTTGTGTTTATATCCCTCCACCCACTTGCAGCGCGTCTTGATTTTGCCCTCATCGCTGTCAAGCCTTAAAGAAATTTATGCAAATTTGCAACCAATACTGTATTTCTTTTCTCTGCAGGTGTTTGCATCAGATAATTTCTAATGGATGCATGAATATATTAATCTTTAATCTTATGAGGGAGAAAAAGAAGTTACAGTTTATGTCTTCGGTGCTGTGTGTTGTGACACTAAAAGTTTGGAGCTCATTTTGATACACAGATTACTTTCTACGCCGATGGCATTCGATTTGAAGTGTGTATTTGGCTCAACAAAGGACATAAAATAATATTTTTTTCCTGCGTTTGGCTGGTGATCCTTCCCCCCTCTTATCACAAGAAATGAAAATTGAGAGTGATAACATGCTCTCAGTGTGCGTAGGAGATCTTGTTTTAATTAGCTAGTTGATTTAAAGAAAACACAGTGTTTGTCAAATTACTCAAACGACTCTTTCTCACCCTCAGCTTCTGAATCCCTTCACTTAATGAAGTTGAGAATGTAATGAGCTTAAAAACAAATGAAACCGGTTTTATTTTTGTGTCCTCGGGATTGCATCTGCCTGAACAGGCCAATGAAATGCAGTGTATCGAGGTGAACAATGCAGTACCAGCTTGCTCTTCTCACATTGGTATGCCAACTTTGGTGTCTGATAATGGCCAGGATGCATTAGGGGGGCCCCCATGGATCTGCATTATTTTGTAGACTTGGCTCTTCCCACTACAGTTTTCACCTGGCTCCCTCTTCCAAACCACTTCTCCTGCTTCTTAGTCAAAGCTGTAATGGCGTTGAGTCAATTTTGGGTAATCTACGCTATGACACAGGTATGAAAAATGATGTAAAAGCTGGGCATCACCCCAACCCAGCCTATTACAGACTCCATTTGCTCTCAAAAAACATTCTTTGTAGTCAAGAGTTTTTTATTCTGTAAGAATTTTAGGATCTATGGTGATCATCAGTGTTTTTTTGATTATGTCTTAATTATATTAATATATGTATTGCTTATGTTTGTATATACTGTCATGGTATATAGAATGCTGTTATTTCATCAGCTTTACATTTACTTTTTGATATGATTTTATTTTTTGACTTCTTCACATTTGATCTATTTTACAGTATTACACTGAGAGTCTGTGTTATAGCGCAACTGATGCTGAATTTTTTAGGCCGATATTATAGATAATTGGTAGTAAGAAATAAACGTGGTAGATAGTAATATTTTTTAAACATAAACAGACAATATAAACAAAAAATCTTGATACTTGATAGATTTTTTTTTTTTTTTAAATTGTAATAACAGATTTTTTTGGCCCATGGGGCAGTGGAGACAAGTTGCGAACATAACATTGACATATCATCACATTTTAAATTGAAAACTTATAAAACAGCTGCTTATTTACACATCTGCCCATTCATCATTGATTTGAGATTGGAGTTGTGTTTATGTCCACCTTTCTTTTAGCTCTGTTTTTGGTCTCCACCATCTCCTGCCGGAAATATCTGGCTCTTTAGCTGCTAAAAGCTCCATTTTGTTCACTAGCTAGTTGCTAACTGTGTCTGTCTGCCATTTGATGCTGAGCAGGTATAATGCAGAGAGGGTTTTTAGAGCTTTTTCGCTGAAAACAACTGCCTGCTGCAGCCGAAAACAATGCTATAGAGCGGTGAGAGTGAACCAAAGACTGTAAAGTTATAGACCGGACAGCTAAAAAATAAGCTTTGTACAGCCTTGTAATGCCGAGCTGCAGCTTCAGCTGCAAATTCTCTTTAGGTTCATCACTACGAGCAACCCCTTTCACAATGTGACATTGTTTTTACATTGTCATTTGATACATTATTATAAAAAATATTGATTATAGCCTCTTACAAAATTGTTAGGAAGATACATGCTAAGCGGGATATTTTAAAAGAGTAAAAATCAACTTGTCAGTGCACTCTGGTAGACAAACTATGTAATTTTAAATGACCTCAAACCTAGTTTGACATTTCTGTACTAGAAATGCGGTCGACATACACCAATACCGGTATATATGCAATAAGCTAATATCGGCTGATGTATCGTCTAGCCCTATAGTCTGTGTTACACGTTTTGTAACGTCTGTGTTGTATGTTCTGTGTGCTGCTGCCTCTTTTAGACCTGTAAAATATTTTTTTAGTCTCGGTGAAGCACTTTTCTGGTTAAATAAAGTTAATATTATCATAATTATTATAAATTATAAAATTATTATGTGTATTATCATCTTCATGGCCTCACTCTCTAGTTGAAAAATAGAAAAACACAAAAAGTGCACAAAAATAGACACTTACTGCACACCTGCATCTACACAAGTAAATAAAAGAGTGTCTGTACTCAAGGCTTGTCGGATTATGTTTTTAATTCCGTCATTTGACTGATTCAAAACCCACTCTACTCTGCTTATCAAATCTGATAAGGTCACAAAAACTGACCTCCACACAGCTGACAGAGAAAGATGGCATATTTGGGTAAAAGCCAGCTTATGATAGCTTATATTTACAACGTGATTTAATTAGTGTTGACACATTTCAGCGAGTTGTCAAGCATTTTGATGTGGTGGTTAGACTTGGAGGAGGTAAATAGACAAGGGTTATTCCTGTGAGATGGCTCTGTGTATGGATGTGTTTACCCTACAGAGCAATATACAAAACCTTATGTGTATTCATGAGAAAGGAAATATGCATCATTCTAGTGGTGAACTTTTCACTGGATGCCAAAGGTGAATAAAATAGAGATATGTGTCGATGCTTCTCTGAGTAGGAGCCGTTAGCCATGTTATTACAAAGAGCCTTACATCACTCACTGGTATCAACTTTGGGGGTCCCTTGGAAAGTAATTTAGATCTTTCAGTTGGCCCCTCCGGCTAGGTTCAAAAACAGTGCCAGATCTACATGAAAGTGGCTGCATTTCTTACATTTCTAAAGATTGCTCCTACTTCCCGTTGTGTGTTACTCCTGAGAAGGAAAGAAACAACAATCTGGAGGTGAGATTTTTAAAGTACGGGTCCCTTTTTTCCCTTGGCTACCCAATTAGACAGGAATGCGTTTTGACGGGTGCCGCCTTAATGATGCTTTACTGGGGGCAACAGGTTCCATTTGGAGCGCGGTGTTGGAAAGCACAATAAAACCGCACTGATGTGCTGCAACAGTCTATTTCATTTTATTAATAGCCATATTGTAGTACAGTACACAGAGATGATTCATACCTAAATAGCGAGCTGTGTAGAAAATCCTCTGCCCACCAACATGGTGTTGAGATGCCTCTCACGTCCCACTGAAGCACTTTAAAAATTTGATCGAGAAAGAGTTAATACCTTTGCATGGCCAAACAACACCTGACTGTGCCTTTGTTTTTTTTTCCTGTCTTCTCTATGTGCAGGTTCCTCGTGAAATATGCTGGACGCAAAAAAAAAAAAAAAACAGCAAAAGAAAGTACCTGGAGAGCCTGTTTTTTTAAAGGAAGAAAGGAAAAGAAACAAAGACAGAGAGATTGAAAGCGCTGTGAAAAGAAAGGGAAAAAGGAAGCAAAGAAGGGAAAGAAAGCGACAAGAATAGAACGTTAGGATAAAAGGATGACTAAACCCAACTCCTCGGAGGGGGAGAGCCAATCTGAAAAATGATTGGTTGACTTTCCCGGGGCAAAGCTCTCTTTGCTCACATCAATAAAACATAAACATGAATAAATGCACTGCTTTTGGCCTTCCAGGGTCCTTACTTAATTTCATGTATGCAAGTGAGCGATGATACGCATGGAAAATTGTATTTACCTAGAAGGCTCAAAATAATTCTGGGAGCCATTTTGTGTTTGTTTGCTCCCAGTATTTACATAAATGCAGGGCTGCACCATAAACTCCTAGAATTTGTGCTTAATGTCGCTTCATTTGTCGGGTTCTCTGATGTGCAAGTCATGCGCTCTCCCTCAGCATTTGCATGTAGAGTAATAGCTCCCTATTGACTTTAGCCACAGATGCACAGCTATCAATAATGTTGAAGACGTGGGAACACACAGTCCCCCAGTGATGTACTCCTGATGTAACCACTTAGGGACAAATCATCCAAACAGTCATCTGCCTCACTAGTCTGTTGGTCCCTGAGGTACATCTTCACTGACCCAATTCAATGGGTCAGCTTTTGTTAATGAGCCGACCGCACAAACACGTTGACAGCATTTAAGACGGAGTTCCTAATGACAGCTTGGGTGCTGAGAGGCTTTTTCTTATCAAGTGTTGCAATTTGGGGCTATTTTTAGACGCCGTTTTACGTCCCCAACTAAATCCGTGAGCATTTGATGAAATTGGATCCACGTGCAAGATGGTGCAAGTGATTGAAACCGATAAAACTGTGAACATTCATTCGTTCTTGCACTCAGTTAATTTGCAGTGCTGTATATTTGAATGCCTTTGGTTGGGAATGAACCGCCTCTAGTTTGACACTGATAAAATCAATTCCAGATTCAATTTACCTCGTAGTATTTGTAATGTCCCATGATGACACAGAGTCATTGTTGTTAGGAAAAGAGAACTGAAGAGACAAACGATCAACAGTTTGGCAGAGTTTTTCTCTTGTATCTATTCTTCAAAGCAGGCAATTAGGCCTAACATCACAGCCACTTAACTAAGTCTGTACACCAAATTGATTCAGACTCCAGCGTTAGACCTTGCAGACATGGTGCATTTAGTTATGCAAATGCTTATCTCTCCGTGTGATTGGTTAATTAACCTGCAATGCAGATAGTCCCAGCCATGCACAGTGGCCATTTGATGGCTAAATTGTGGGTCAATTGGGTTTTTAACATTTTCAAAGCAGGCTTAGAGGCATGTCTTTGTTCCTCCGAGTCTTGTGTGGCTTTTCTCGGTTTAATGACTCGTTCCGTGGGTCCCACAAGGTTAATGTGTTTAAACTCACTGTAATTGAGCTTTTGACATATCTTTCAGGCTTTTTGAAAAAAAGTGTCATATTATGCCATGTTCCTGCTCCTTGATTGTTATTATCTCCCATTCCTTCTCCCTTCCTCCGTGGCCAGCTCTAAACTCTCTACCCCAGCCCCCCCTTTCTACCCTGAGTTATGAGCATCCCCATGGGAAGTCATTTATAATGCCATTGGAGTGACAATAATTCGTTTGCACACCATTTCACTCTGCCCTCTGTGCCTTGGCAGGCTTTTATGGGCCACATTTTTGTTTCCCCAGAAACACATTGTCCAACCACCCTAAGAGAACACGCAAAAGCATTTAGCCAAAAACCGGAACTGGACGTCTTCCAATAAGTAAGAAATAAGTGACATAACATCTTCCAGAACCATTTGAGGTCAACGTTTGTTGGTGCTTTTGCAGCTATACTTCACTATTTTGAAAATAAAAAGCAAGACAGAAAGAAAAAAGGGAAGGAGAGAGGGTTGCGCGGTGCAGCCGCCGACTGCATTTCTTTTCATTGTTGAGTGAACAATTATGTTCAGATTTTACTGTTATGTAGGTATCATTCCACATGAGATACAGACACAATTCTTGACAGCCCCGCATGGATTTTCTTCAGATCCTGCCACCAGCAGACTGACGTCTCCTGACAACATGAGGATCACTTGTCATTGGGATAACATACTGTATGACTCTGATATTTATTAATAAAGGGATGTAGCAGACGTGTTGTATTCATTCCACGCCATTAGGTGTAGACAGATAATGAGCAAAAGCTTTTTAGTGCAGACGTTGGCATGTAATTAAGCATGTCTGTTACTGCTATGTTGCAGGTGATCCTGATCTTGACTAAGCTGTATGACTTCAACCTGGGAGCCGTTACTGAGAGCTCACTCTGGAGGTAAGTTTGTTTTTAATCATTGCTATTTTCCATCTAAATGGAAAGGTTATGGCATCATTGCAGGGGTTTTATAAAAATGCAAAAGCACGGCCCTAAAAACAATAAGGATAATATATTCATAGAGAATGCAGCATAGTGTAAGTGTGATTTATAGTGTTCTCACTTGCTAGGATATGAAAAATCAAGTTATACTGGAAGGCAATATGAAGTATGTTTTAATAAAGCAATCTGAAGTAGTTCAGAATGAAGTACCCTCCCCTTTGCTTCCTTCGGTCCCATAAATAACACAACTGAGAAACAATCTTTTAGGAACCTATTTTCTGTCCATCAGCAAAGACACTTTTTGAAGGGCTATTTTTGAAAGATGAACCGGAAGACTTATCTGACGGATTCTTTGTGTCTCTTCTCGTCTGACCTAGAAACTTCCTGATGGAGTTTTCTTGATTGATTGCCATCCGTAACCTTTTGTTTCAGAAGCAATTGACATGCAATCGCTACTGTATAGCCGTAGTAATTCCATTCAGTATGTATTGAGAGGTGAGTTACGGTGCCCTGTCGGATCATAAATAAGAATGGAATTCATTAAGGATTATACCACAGAGGCCAATCCAGCCCTCTCATATGGCTTTTTTCTCACCTCTCCCATAGCCTGCAGAGAACTCATTTCATTCTGAAATACATGCGAAAAGGAGACCATCAGTCCGCCAAGCATAGACTTTCAAATTAATATCTGTTTCACCAGAGGCGCCGCTAAGATTTACACCCGACTTGACACATTTTGAAATCCCATATTGTGTACAGGAGGTCTTCCATCATCAAGGTGTCTGCTTAACAAAAGCACCACGAGTAAATTAGAGTGTACCTCGGAGGGCGCACTGAGGCTCTTAGTATGGGTATTAGAAAAAGCAGAGATTTGAATGTTATGAGAAGAAACGGGAGTAAATGATTTCTGTGATAACACAATAAATGATTTATGACTACAGCTCCGGGCCACTGTTGGTGGCAAAATGCAATGTGCAGATCAATGGGTGACTCGCAGAGGCTTTGTAAACACACATCGAGTCCCTTTGTGTTTACCCCTTTCTGCTAACGAAACTTCACATTGTAATAACGCCATTTAAGAGGCTTTCTTCCACAGCCTCAATCAAAAGACAGATATGGCGACTGAAAGGAGTACTTAAGCACAAATACAAATGTGTCGAGGGGTAAGTCTTCGTAAACAATGCCGACACCAAATGGGAAGATTCAGATTAATACACAGACAATGATAGCAGACACTGGGTATCTATCCAATTATGCAGTGAAATTACATTTGGAGGCACTCAGGTAGAACTGAGAGCGTGGATTGGCTGTTTTGTGGCGTGGAGAAATATGAAGATTGGGATGACAAACACATCTGCCCTTGTCATGGGATGCATGGACTTGTAAGGGACAAGCAGCATCTCAACATTTTGCGACACACCTAAATGTCTTATTAAATTTAAACACGGGCCATTTAAGTAATAAGGACCAAGAACTGTCTCATTTGTTCTCATTTATTGTTCTCTTTTTATCTGCTTTTTAGCTTAAACCTGTCAGCTTTGTGTGCTAATTTGTTGCACTACAGTATCAGAAATACCACACTCCTGTGGTTCCCCTGCTGAAAAGAAAACTGAATACAAGAGGATGAAACTAAATATCTAAGTCAGTTGAAAACAGAGAGAACAAAAGGCCACTAATTTAAGATAAAAAAAACTGCTTGAAAGGCTTTCACCACTGCTCTTTGAATTTCTTCCTCATCGTCTTTAATGTAAAAACATCTACTGGCATGAGAGGAGAGTAATGGCTTATCTACTGTAAGATAACACTGTTCACCGCTCAGGATGTTGTTATATTTAAGGACTATGCTCATGTTGGATGTTTTTTTTCCTTTCACTGCAATTTGCATTTACTATATACACTTACCACTCAGCAGCCACTTTATTAGGTACACCTTGCTAGTACCACGTTGGACCCCCTTTTTCCTTCAGAAGTTTTTTCATGGCGTAGATTCAGCAAGGTGATGGAACATTCCTCTGACATTTTGGTCCGTATTGACATGATAGCGTCAAACAGTTGCTTGTTGTTCGACCACATCCTAAAGGTGCTCTTTTGGATTGAGGTCTGGTGACTGTGGAGGCCATAAAGAGGTGAAGTCACTCCCCTTCTGGTGGACCACATGAGACCTTATTTCGGAAAAAATATGAACGGTGGTCAACGGCGAGAGACAAATATTTTTTTGATCCCGTTTGAATTGCGCCATGAATCACACATGTTTGTCAATTTAAAACATAATTTTGCAAGTCAAGAAAGTCTGTTTGTCGTAGTATCATTTATTTTTTGTGTGTAACCACTCCGTGAACTACATCTCTCGTCTCGCACGATATACGTCACCAACACTAGCTAGCTAGCTAACTGCTGTTTTCCACGCACAAATGTAAAGTTATCTCATCTGATGTGTTTTATCCAGTGACTCCTGGTCTTTGTATCGGCCGGGAAGCTAAAGAACGAGCGAGACCCGTTGCTCGTGTGAGTACATTCCAGTACGAAACACACAGGCATTGTAGCTTCAGCAAGAGAGACGTCACCTACGCAACATTTGGGTGTGTGTTGTCTTTCTAATTACGTATCTTCACAGTCGGATAATTCAACAGTTTTACGACAAACTGCGACTTTCTGGACTTGCAAAATTATGTTTTAAATTGACAATGACATTCAAGCGGGATCAAAAAATCATTTGTCTCTCGCCATGACTACCTCTGGAACGGGAGGGACTTCGCCTCTCTATTTGAGTACAGTAAATTCATTGTCATGTTCAAGAAACCAGTTTGAAATGATTTGAGCTTTGTGACATGGCATGTTGTCCTGCTGGAAGTAGCCATTAGAAGATGGGTACACCGTGGTCAAAAAGGGATGGACATGGTCAGCAACAATACTCCGGTAGGCTGTGGCTTTTAAACCTGCGCTGTCCTCAACCAAAGAAATTCTTAGTCGACTAACACTCATGCGATTTTGTCGACTAATCGATTAGTGGATTTAATCGACAGATCTGTGAGTTTCTCCACAAAGAATCACACAAAAGCACCACTTTAAATTGAGATGTGTGCTCATAAGTTTCTTGGAAATAAGTCATTCAGCATGAAAAAAAAGCATAAAAAATACACTAAAGAAATCTTACTCGACTAAGACCAAAACAAGCGAATGGTCTACTGATCGACTAAGAGTTTAAATCGCCCTAATTTAAACGATGCTCAATTACAAACGGGACCTACACTTTCATGTTGTTAACGCCAAATTCTGACCCCACTATCTGAATGTCGCTGAGGAAATCTAGGCTTATCAGACCGCCCTGTTTCAATTGTAGCCTCAATTTGCACCCAGTGTGGTCTTCTGCAGCTGTAGAACATCTGCTTCAAGGTTAGACATGCTGTGCATTCAGAGATGCTTTCCTGCATGCCTTGGTTGTAACAAGTGGTTATTCAAGATACTGTTACCTTTCTATCAGTTCAAACCAGTCTGGCTATTCACCTCTGACCTCTGCCATCAACAGTGCATCTTTGCCCAGAGAACTGCCGCTCATTGGATATTTCCTCTTTCTCGGACCGTTCTCTGTAAACCCTAGAAATGGTACGCGGAATATCCCCGTGGATCAGCAATTTCTGAAATGCTCAATAAACCATGCCACGTTCAGAGTCACATAAATCACCTTTCTTTACCATTCTGATGCTTGGTTTGAACTTCAGCAGATCATCTTGACCTCATGCCTAAATGTATTTGAGTTGCTGTCATATGGTTGGCTGATTAGATATTTGCACTAGTGAGCAGTCGAACAGGTGTACCTAATAAAGTGGCCGGTGAGTACGTGATTGTTGACCATTTTCCAAAGCATATCTGAGGTTCATAAATTGATTTCGTACCTTGCAGGCAGCCGCTGGTTTCATTACATGTCAGTGTAGCATGCTTGCAAAGACTTGCTTGACACATGCAAAGTGGATATTTAGCACAATGTGTCTGTCAAAGCTACATTTTGCTGAATGGTATTGCGAGTAGGAAATGTCTAAACAATATGACAACATTTTGAATGCAGAAAGCTACCAATCTGGCCTTGTCCTTCTCTTGATATCCATATTTTCTCTTTTGTTGTCAAAAAATGTGATTGCATCTCTCTGTGAATGCATTTTTTTTGTTAGAGCTTCCTTTTAATGCAGTGGTAAGGAGGAGTTTTCAGATTATCTCATGTAAAGCATTTGTTTCCAAAAACACAATATGCTAAAGGTACCCTGTCAAGGTTTCTCGTAAACACAGTTATGTTAACATTCAGTGTTGTTCGCTGTGTGTATCTATGAGGCCTAATAAACTGTTGAATGCATTTCCTTCATAATTTGCATTTGCAAAGTTGATTTAATTGGCTATTTTGAAATCTGCATTGTTAAATTCATACTCATTTGTTAGCAGTCTTCTATTTCCTGTCTTTTGCTGATGCGTCCCTACATTTCTTCTTGGGTTATTGTTTCATTTGACAGACATGGCCAATTCTTTAGTAAATGTATTTATTTTATTTGACTGCTGCTTCACCTCCACCAGTTGACATTATCCTTCTCTGTATCTTACCATATTCCACTAGTTCATCTTGTTTTTAAGCATTGTAAAGCTTGCATGCACAATTGCAGATGCAAAACATTTACATTTGTCGTTGAGAGATACAGAGTTTACATGAGTGAATTTATTCCAGTGTCTGGTTCCTCTGTATTCATGATATTTATACAACATCCTTCATATAGCCTAAGGCTTTTGAAATTAGAGGTAGATTTAGATGCATATTGTTGTGATGATAGCAGCTTGAAAAATAATAATGACTAATGTTGAAGTTCCTAAATTTGATATCCAGAGCATTAATACAACAGCAAACAACTATTTTATGTAAAGATATAGAGGAGTAATGTCTACCTGAGCAGAGAACAAAGTCACTCTTCTTCTGTGTGTTGTATTTTGAGCTTCTCCTTGCTGTGTTGACATCCCCAGGCCTCAATATTACAAATCCTACTATAGCGAAGGTATGAACCGCCCTAGTCTGCCTCTGATTGGCTTTTGTGTTTTTAGTGCATGTGAGCATGCCCCACATGGCTAGCTCATGGCCACCATTATACTCCACCATAATACTCTTATCAACATAGGTGTGGGCAAATATGCTTGCTTTATGCAAATGTATATATATATATATATATATTAGTTATTGGAAATCAATTAACATCACAAAACAATGACAAATATTGTCCAGAAACCCTCACAGGTACTGCATTTAGCATAAAAAAATATGCTCAAATCATAACATGGAAAACTCAAGCCCAACAGGCAACAACAGGTGTCAGTGTGTCAGTGTGCTGACTTGATTATGACTTGACTTGTGGGTACCCATACAACCCATTTTCATTCACATATCTTGAGGTCAGAGGTTAAGGAACCCCTTTGAAAATGGCCATGCCAGTTTTTCCCTGCCAACATTTAGCGCAAGTTTGGAGCCTTATTTAATCTCCTTCGCGATGTGGTACCAATGGATTCCTTAAGTTTTTTAGTTTCAAACGATGCCAGTATCTTCACTCTAGCTTTTACCTAAAAAATGCAAGTTGCGTTAATGAATAAAAGAAATAGTGCCTTTAAAACAAATTTGCGTTAACGCATTATCGCATTATCTTTGACATCCCCCATGTAAATACTTGCAAAATGATGTTACAGATATGCACATTAGTTTGTGACGTAATCTTGCGACATTCAGCAACGTTCTGAGCAGACTTGAGATACTTTCCATTGAAATAAGTTGGCAACGCTACTAGCAGAGCACACGATATAAACAAAATGGGTATATACTCATCAAAACAGTTCTCACTTATGGTCAAAACCTCCACAGGGTACCTTCAACAGTTATTCACTTAATCAGTCTGTTTGCACAGCACATCTCTGTAAAACATGATCTCTGCAACACTGACTGACTACTTGAAAGCTCTGTTTTTTATTCAACTGCCATCCATGTACTGAAGCAAGCTGGCTGAATAAAGAGCAGACTATTCCATTAGTGAATCTGTTTTCATGTGTTATTTTTTCCAATTTGGTCCTTTTATAATTTGAGCACCTACAGTAGTGGAGTAATGAGAGCACACTTTTTTCAGTATGGCACATTTCTTTCACGATCTCAGAAGTGCTTTATAAGAGCAACAAAAACAAAAAGAACACATTAGCATGGAGCTAGTCTCTCTCTCTCAAGCAAGCTGATTTTCATTCCATAAAGCAAAAGGCTGCCTGAGAGGTAGAAAAATCTATCTGAAAACGTACGGTATACTTTTGAGATGCAGTCATGCGAAGGATAACTGATTTGCAGTTAATGGCCTAAAACATACTGAACCACTGGTATGGCGCTTTAAAGTATGTCCCAGGCAGGTCTCTAATGGATTTTTCATCACACATACAACATGTTGTTTCTGTTTCTGTCCAGATCCTCAGATTATGGAAGCACCTACACCAAACTCAACGATAAAGTGGGCTCAAGGACGGTTTTGAGTTACCTGTACGTCTGCCCTACCAACAAACAGAAGGTCAGCGTTTCCCCGTTGCTTTTATCTCTCTGTCTGATCTCTCACAAGCCTAGTCGTGACATCAAATTACAGGTTTTCTTTTTTTTAAATTGCTGCCAAATGACGGTATCTCTGTCTTTCTCTCTCGCTCTTCTAATGCCGTATCCCTCGTCTGGCCCTCTGTACTTTAGATAATGATGCTTAGCGACCCAGAGGTAGAGAGCGCTGTTCTCATCAGTTCAGATGAAGGGGCAAGCTTTGAGAAGCATCCCATTAACTTCAATATCCTGAGCCTGCTCTTCCACCCTGCACAGGAGAACTGGATACTGGCTTACAGTCATGACAGCAAGGTATAGCTTCTGAGTGAATCCACAAATGCGATTCTCCTGTGGATGTGATGATATAGCTGCTCATTAACAATGTCTTCCTCCTAAAACTTGTGAGATGAAGCTCGACCTAATTTTATCTTGCAGCTGTACAGTTCAATGGACTTCGGGAGGAAATGGCAGCTCGTTCACGACAACGTGATGCCAGGCCGATTCTACTGGTATGATTACGTGGATCCTATTTTTTTTCACAGTGATTGATTGTAATTTGCATAATGATAGTGTTCATGACCCTATATGCTGCCAGACGGATCCAGTGACCTCATGTCTCAAAACAGACCCACCCAATGGCAGTCAAGCACAAAACTGATTACATCCACGTCACGTAGACCTGAAGGAATATTGTGCTTCTTTTTTTCCATAGCACAAACATGACATGCTGTTTTTGTTGTCGCTGTCATTTAGTAATCTCGACTGCTAGAGCGCTAGGTGGTGAATATTGATGGGAGCCCGTTTATCCCTGTTTGTCATGGTACGTGTCAAACCCAAGAGTGGTTTTTTAGCCGTGAAAGAAAGGACATTGGTTGGAGGACATCCTCTCCACATGCGTGAACAGCGAGACGTTTGATGAATAAGAACAGCGCAGCGGGTACGGCGGCACTCAAAACAATGCATTATTTGTGCTCTTGAAAACCATTCCTTCATGCACATTATGTCAGATAGTTATTTTTCAAAATGGTTTTGCAGCAACCTACAATTTCATAACAACACACATTTGCTATGGTAGATATTTCTTGGAATAGCGGATGTCTGTTGTTGTTTCCTGTGTTGATGCTTTGGTGAATTGAGATTAATTGCCGCTGGTGGCGGCGAATCTACACTGACTGGTTCACAGGAGATAAAAAAAACATCTTTCTATGGGTTTCACAGAATAGGGATGTTCATCGACAGCTGTGATACTCAACCTGGCCTCCCCCTCTTTTTTATCTCATTCTCATTTTCTCTTTTTCTCCCCCATCTCCACTTCTCCCTGCTCCTCTCTATCTTCTCCTCCTCGCGCTCTCTCAAGGGCGGTAATGGGGCTGGACAGAGAATCAGATGTGGTCCACATCGAGACGCGCATCGCAAAAGGCCGTGAGTGCTGCACTCCAGTCCACCGCAATAGCG